>JAQFXU010002542.1:0-20220 GCA_034693705.1 Spatulosminthurus flaviceps
TTTGGGCACGCGTAATAGTAAACTGTCTCAATGCTAAAGATACGAAGTCGGAGTACCAGTACTCTATATACCTTGCTTTGACGAATTCTATTGAAATTATTTGAGGCTTTAGAAATAAGTTTTATCATATGTAATAAATCAAATAAAATATATTAAATAAAATATTATCAATGTAATAAAATAGGTTTAGAACATAACAAACCAAGGAGAGACTCCAAGAAATATGCAACAAGCAAAATGTAGCTTTGGTCAAGCTTGACGCTGTTTAAGAAATTTTTCTAGAAGGATCACTTCACTGATCGGTAGTTCGACTGAATTCCTTATTGTCCCGATGAATGATTGGTTAACACGAAATTCTAAGATTGGAGCCCATTTTGTTGCTGGGTTCCGTGCTGAAATACTAAGATTTTTTTTATTAATCGTATTCTTGCTTTTTTAAATATTTAACGGATTTTACCTTGACCCCTGCAAGCAAAGTACTTTTGACAAGTAGGTTTAAATATAAAAATGGGCTTGCTCACTATCGTGGCAAAAAAGGCTGTCCCTTAGGAATATTAAGGTACATGTGATTCTGATTGGGGTGAATTTTCACAACTTTTTACTTGAAGCCTTTCTTTTACGGTTTAATTTTACTAAGAGAAGCAAATCCCACAAAATTTTGACGTATGCAATGAAGCATGGACAAAATTATTTTTTGGGAGGCGTAAAAAGTTATCGAGTATGTATTGGGAGTCGGTTGCTTATTTTATCTTGGTCATAAGTAAAAACCTTGGATGTGGAAAAGAAAAAATAAACTGGGATACTGGGAACAAGGGTTTCTCCAAAACATTTTTTTCCACCGTTTCCAAGGTCCACGCAGTGTGTAGGCGCAAAACGGTTAATAAAAAGAATACTAAATTGTGTAGAATTTTGTCATATTCTGATACAAGTAGTTGTGAATCCAAAATCGCATGATGAAAGTATTATGTGTTTATTTATTTAATTTGTTAGGTTTTGACGCCGATTTTTATAATATTCATATGTATATGATGCAATTTGCAACTACGATAAGGATTACGTAGCGAAGGCGATTTGAGTTTACCTTAAATTTTGACCCTACGTCTGCCTCCACCACAGTCTGGAAGTTAGTAAAACTTGCAAAATGCCTTGAAAATAAGAGTTCTTAGAAATTCCGTTCTTTTAAAATGTCCTCACAAAAACTGACCTCCAAAGAATGCTTAAACTTGGACTACAAACGCCACAAAACCAACTGCAGTTTTCCGGAAAATTAAAAATGAGAAAGTCTTTTTGAAAAAACGAAAATTTTTTAAATTCTACCGCGAAAGGTTTTATGATCAGACCATTGGGAAATGTTGGGATTGATCGTAGTTTAACGAATTTACAAGTTACGAGGAAGAAGGTCGCCAATTGATGAAAATTTAAGTCAAAATAATACAAGTTTTAGTAATTAAAAGTAGACAATTATTTTATTTCTTAGAACCTCATCTTTCTTAAGTACCAGTCTCACGTCATTTATTTTTGTTGGTACACATGTGACTGTGTATTAACTCTTGATAATTATTATTATACGATTTACAATGATGCTTCTTAACGCCGTTTGTGGGATTTTGCAATTTTGCTTTGGACTGTCCCGTGCTTGGTGAAAATGTCTAATTGTAATTAAAAATAGTGTTAACGATAGGGAGAGGATCGAAACGAAAAATTGAATCAAACTCCATATGAGACCAAATTTTGCATGGGCAATTTTCTCTTGGGATTTTGAGACTGACGCGGAATTTTAAAATGTTTAAATTCTCTTCCAAATATTCCTTAGAATATTCTTTGAGAACATTAAAATTTTTCAAATTCTACACGAACGCTGAAATATGCACGTGGAAAATCCGTTTGTATTATTTTATAACCCCGATAGTAGGAAATATGCTGTATCATAACGTCATATGGCATAACGAACCAAGGTGAGTATTCAAACAACAAGCAAAAATCTTAAGTTGCTTTATTTTGACTCCGTTTAAGAAATTTTTCTGAAATGGTCACAATTGCTTGCACAGTTGTGAATTTGGAATTTCCGGAACTGGTTATGGCTGACGACGTATTTGAAAGTTAGTAAAACGTGACCACCAAAAAATGCTACAACACTGGACTACAAACGAGAAAAACTTTCATTTTCACTCATAATCTTTGGTTATTAGCCCTAAATTTTAAAAACATTGAAATTATGCATTTGTTTTTCTCGTGGATTTGCTCAAATTCAAATAAACTAGCCAGGAAAGGTTGGTTGGTCTATGGTGGTGAAAAATTAAATGTATGTATAATTTATAATTTGAGAAATTCTGAACAATTGAGGCTGATTAGAATTTTTTCTGCTGCACTGACAATTTGTATTATAACAAAGTGAAAATCCATGTTGATGGCTAAAATTGCAAAAAAAGGGACAAAAATTATGAAATTTATTTGTAAAATAGCACACCAAGGATTTTGACTTAAATTGATTTAAAAATAATTGTCTTCACTAATTTAATCATGTCTTTATCAGCAAGTTTGTGGATAAATAATTCCAGAAAGTTAAAATCAAAAGGTAAATATATCTTTGTAATTGTTCAAAGGTTTTCTTTGTGCTTACACGTCTTACACAGCAAGCTGTGTAGTAGACATTTGAGGAATAATCCTGTGGATTTGTTGAAAGTGTCGTTACTGTAGGACTTCCACGCCGATTGTGATATTAGTTAGAAGTTGCTTAACCTTCAGAACGAGGTTGAAACGAGTCCTTGTCTATCACAAACCAAATGGAATTGGACAATTAGCGCTCAATATTTATGGGGATGGTTCATTTAAATTATACCCAGGTGTGGACAAAACTACCAAATTAAAAAATTCAAATAACTGGACTGGTCTTTGCAGTGATAGTCATTCCAACAATGATAGCTAAATAACATTGCAGAGTGCACCAATAAGATATTTGGATTCATTCATTTCGCTGGATTGTTTACTTCTTTAATTTTTCAGGCTCTGACGCCACTCATCGCAAATTATGCAACGTTATTATCCAAAATTCTGGAAATATTAATTATCTAAACGTTAATTGCAGTGCGTGCATTTTAAAATTAGAATGCTGAAATCAACTTATTCGCTTACCTACTTTTGAGTCAAAAAAATTTTGCTTACTACAAAATGCTAAAAATTGTATTCATCACGGTTTTAGGAAGAAATGGGATAAAATGAAGGGAAAATTGAGCCGCATAAATTCTTTAAATAATTAAGACGAAAATGGATTCAATTTTGAAAGGGAAACCACAGAATTACCGGATGGTGTGTTTATTTAATTTGTCTAGGTTTAACGCCAATTATTTTATTTTCATTCTTCCATTTACTTTTGAAACGGGTACGTTAGCTCAACATGAACAAAAATAATGCACTTAACTGCGGTCCGTGTGTTATGCAAATGCATAAATTGTCCAACTGGCGTCGAACCTGAGCAACAAAACGAGATGCTTAATACTTAAAAAAAAGTCAATTAACAAGTAATTATTAGGAATCAAAGGAGGGAAGAGACTATTTCTCACTGCTCATTCATCTCGTGTAGTAAAAATTGACAACTGTGATCATTATAATTACTACATTTTCAGGCAACATCTTCCACATTTTTCCTTAACAAATTCTGCTTTAAAATTTTTTAAATTACTGATAAATTATTTTCACCCACGTGCACATCAAACCAACATACTTAAATATTTGCGTCGATTAAATCAAATCCATGGGAAAGAATCCTCCGTTTTTACTTCCGGAAATTGTTCTGGATTTATTTTTGAAAAAAAACATTTTGATCAAATTTACTCTAAAGTCTTGTGAAACTTTGGATTAAGTAGGATAATATCGATCAAATATGGTTATACTCTCAGAATATCGTTGTTAACAAAATTATTTTTTTTTGCCTACTTTCGTTTGAGCCAGGAAAGCATGGAATCCGTAGGTATATCGAAAACGAAAATATATGATAATTAATCGCGCTGTATCATTCCTTATCTTACTCAAGGAATCACACGCCCATCCTGACTCTGATTAATTACAATAATTACATGCTACAAGAATTCTCCGCTCCAGATTTAGTATAAAGCTAGCAGAATTTTACTTCGTGTTGCCGTCGTGAAGGGGTTACGAGAATTCTTCAAATAAATACAATGCGGGCAAGGAATGTTTGATTTAATTTAATGTATGGCGTCGACATGTGGCAAGGTTTTATTGGAGTCAATATTGGAGATTTACATTTATTTTTATTACATTCCCCTTTTCTACTTTTCTATTGAAAATTTCCATTTAGGAAAAAGACATTGAGTCATTAAAATAATTAAGATTTTTCAATGAATAAACCATACGTGGACAAATGCCAGTAATAAATGGAGGACAATAATTGTTCAATGTGTTGAAAATCATCTTTTCACATTCTAAAAGGCACATATGAAAAATAAAATGAGGAAATTTATTTTTGCCCCATATTTTTAATTTGCAAAGTTTGATTTTTTGGTCTTTTATAAAATCTCGTTGAGGGGTTGAGAAGGGTTCGCTTATTAAAATATTGATCTTGTTTTGACGCCATTCAATTTGTTTTCTTACAGCACTTCAAGTTCAACCTCAGCTGTCTCAATGGAAAAGTATCGCTACGTAGTGGAATAGTCTCAAGTCATAATAAAATTCTCTGTCTAATATGTCATTGTCATCTCGGCCATGCACAATCCCAATTATCGTTTGAACATATTATCAAATACAGAAGACATGGATTCTTAGAGGCACCACTTCGCTAGCATCCCTAGGGCCGAATATCTGTATGTACATAATCTAATGGAGTCGTACCCAATCAAAAAAAATAATTTTGTTCCAAGACAAATCTTAAATCGAGGAATTTGTTTCGGAACTTGAATATTAAGACATTAGCGCATGAATATAATCCTTATTGATTTTCAAGCTAAGGTTTCTGCTAAGCATGGAAATTCCGTATTCGTAATATATAAATTATAAAACAGGTTGGAAAATTTGGGGTATGAACTTACCTTGAACCAAAAAATATTTCAGGCTCATATGATTTGGGTAAATCTTGTTTGAAAGCAATTCTGAAGAAAGAACACATTGGCACAAAATGCTTGACCCCAGGTTTCATGAATGACCTTTGTGGTCAGTCGATGCGATTTTTAGCTGGGTGAAGATACCGTCGGATTGGTTAATAAGATTTCCATGAAAATTCGCAGGAAACATAACGTCGGCGAAAGTCCAAAAGGAGCTATAATTTTATTTTTCGCATAACGTTACAAAAATTATAGCTCCTTTAGGACTTTCGCCAACGAAAGGAAGGGTATAAGCTCAAAATTATTTTTGGTCGACCCAAAAATTTTTTTTTGACCCCCAAAGGTCATCCGGGGTAAGGGGGCAGCGTTATATTTCTTTCAACTCTGTTGATCCCTTTGCCGATGCGATTGGATAAAATTATATAAATTTTGCGCTAGAACAGAATTTTGAGTAGAATTTAATAGTAAACAAAAAAATCACGTTAACTTGACACCTTTCAAAGGAACTCCTCGGTGGGGGAATGCTCATATTGGAAACTTTGCCACCACGTTTGTCCATAATATGAAATTTTTCAGGTGAACAAAAAATCTTCATAATTTTCTCATCTTTTTCTCATTTTATATTTTCGGTAAATACACCAACTCGGGTCACACATGACGACTCGGTCGTTCTGCGATGAACCTGACTTGGCGTTTGGGCCTTGTTTAAGAAACTGACATTGGACCAGTATGCTCAGACCAGTAGAATGAACATGGATTCACAACTTTGTGAAAAGATGTACTTGACGTGTTGTTGTAATTTTAGAACGGCAACAATGATAATTATTATGGGAAAACAAATGGTTTTGCTTGCTAAAACAATAGAGAAAATCCATTAGCAGAGCTGCATTCGGCTTAAGTACTTTTCAAACTTGACTTGAACATGAAACTTCAAGTAAATTTTTCATTCAGCCTGAATTTGACATTTCGTGCTCAAATAATTTTCAAGCTCAATTTCGGGGTCTCAAGCATTTTACATTTGATCTGAATTTGATTGTCATGTTTCAGGTTCAAGTAAACCGATCTGACTTGAACATGACCTGACCTTGCACCAAATGTATTTTTTCTTTTTAAAGTCTTTTAAAAAAGACTTTATTTTAAAAATAAACGCAGTTCTAATTCCATAGAGCCATCATTTTTATTGCCTTAAACTTGACCATGAACTTTTCTCCCAAGATGTAATTTTATTATGTTTGGCCAAAAATGAAATGGAAGGTTTAGTTGTACTGGAATTTGGATCCAATTATTATTTCTATTTGTACAGAGAGCGTTAAAATTTTCGTCCAACAATTCATTTTGGTAGAACTGTTTGGTGGGATTGTTTTGACGGTTCCATTATGTTTGTTCGGATTGCTGCTTGAGCGTATGCTATTTGTCTTTTCGTGACTTTTTGTCTTTTATAAAATCGCGTTGACTCCGAACATTTTGGTGAATTTTGTATGTAAACTGGTGAAAAATCTGTTCCGAATTATTTTAATAATTATTATTATTTTAAAAAAAGCTAAATATAAATACAAAGCTTTTGTTATTTTGCGGGGTTAAATATACTAAAATACCTTTGAAAACAAAAGCCTACACAGGAAATTCACAATTCTTTCGTACCTGAAATATTGACCCATACGTATTGTCTGGCGAAAATAGAAGTGTCATTCGGGACAAATTTTCACAAATTTTTCAGACTGAGCATCAGCCTTGAGGGGTTGAGAAGGGTTCGTTTATTAAAATATTGATCTTGTTTCGACGCCACTCAATTTGTTTTAGTGCAAAACTTTGAGCCATGATGTTAGTTGTTACAATAAATACTTATCGAATTACAGCCGAACAGTCGCGATTCAATATAAAATTCTCTGACTAATTTGTCATTGTCATCTCGGTCATGCACAATCCCAATTATTGTTTGAACATTTTATCAACTACAGAAGACATGGATTCTTCGAGGCACCACTTTGCTTACGTGCCTATAGGGGGAATATGCACATAATCTAATGGAGTCGTGCCCAACCATAAAAATTACTTTTACTACCATGAAAAATCTTAAATCGGGGAATTTGTTTCGGAACTTGAATATAGCGACATTATCACATAAAAATGAATGAATGTAAACCTTATTGATTTTCAAGCTAAGGTTTCTGTTAAGGATGCAAATTCCGTATTTATATTAAATTTTAAAACCGGTTTAAAAATTTGAACTTTAAACTTACTTTGTGCCAAAAATCATTTCCAGCCACTTATGATGACTGAAACTGACCATCAAAAAATTCTAAAACTTGGACTACAAACGCAAAACCCCCGTCTGCGGTTTTCCACAAAATTGAAAATTTGTACGCAAACTTCCATTTTTTTTTTAAATTTTAGCTTGAAAAATAATATTATGCCAATGATCTTGCTATTAAAAATGATATTGGGTAACGTTGGGATTGATCGCGGTTGATCGAATTTATAAGTTTACTTTCAGAAAAGACCTGGAGTTTCTTAAACGTTCATATTTTGACTGTACTAGTTTCACATCATTTAATTTTGTTGGTAAAACAAGGACAGCATATTAACTCGTGATAACTGTTATTATTATTAATTATTAAAAAAATAATTTGTAATGGAGATACTTAACGTCGTCTGCGGGATTTTGCAATTTTGCTATGAACTATTATGTAGGTTAGTAATAATGATCGGGACATTCAAGTAAACCAAGATCGAGGAAAGGTGACGCCGAAGGGTGTGTGTAAAAATGATCTTGGTGATTAAATGATTTGAAGACAGTTTTTCAAACTTCAAGGCAATGCTTTGTGTAAAGATAATGTTTGCGATACGAAATGCAGGAAAATAGGGTAAATTGACTCAACCGCAACCAAGCAATTATGCGTGAGAAATTTTTTCTTGTGGAATCAAAATTGGCACGGAAGCTAAAAATGTTGGAATTCTCTTCCAAAATATTTCTGAATATTGCTTGCGAAGATGCAGCATTCTACCTTATTAAACGAAATTGAATTAAACGTCATCGGAGATTAGCGGTTTTTCGCGGATGAACCAAAATTACTCGAAAACTAGCTAACCAATTTCGATCAAGCGTGGACCATATTGTTGCATTTTTTATTCCCTAGATCAGGTTTGTTTGGTTTCTTGAAACTCAAAAGAATACTTCTGAATTTTGAAGGTTTTTTTAAAAAATTGTAATGTTTTTCGACAACTAAGAATTTTGGTTTCGCAATTAACGTCCAAAATTTCGAAGTAATTATTCGGATTTCAGAAAGGTAATCAGAGGAATTAAAAATGCTACAGAATGGTGAAAGTTTGGTCAAAATCGAGTAATTTTGGTTTATACGAAAAAAACGAAAAACTCCGTTAACTCGATAACTACCGTGTCGTTCATCCGACCACCCTGTAACCACTACCAATGTGCACCCCTTGTCCAGTACTACAAATTCATAAGCGCTATGACTCATTCCCATACAAAAAGGTGTTCCGCATTCTTATTTGGGAAAATGTATTATGGAATGTATGAAGTTATTGTATTTAAGTTTATGATGGGTAAGGCCCAAGTGAAATAAAACTTAGCCCTCGATTGGCTAATGATGATGATGATATTTGGGAAAATGTAACCCAATGCTAAACGTACATAATAAAACCCATCGTCCATTTTACGTTTGGTTCAAGAGCAAACAATTTTTGGAAAAATATACATATCACTTTCATTTGATTAGCGTGCTTTCAAGTCAAGTAACAAATTGAGACGAATAAATTCTGTTTACTCTAAAATTACTAAACGTTACGCCAACCACATTCAGAATTTGCTACAAGAAGACTTAGTGGTATTCTTTGCTTTTAAAGAAATTTCCACTCAAATTTTTATATTTAAAGATAAGTGTTGTACTAAAATTCGCTTCGTTCTTAAGCCTGAAACCACCTAATCAATATAAAGGTCACAGTTTATTGGCAACTAAATGTTGTCAGTTTTGGACGCCACTTATCGAATTTTCTACAGTCTGTCAGTATGAGTCGGATATGTTGCTTCTTTTAAACTCGGTGAGTATTTTCAACACTACCACATTTTTTGAGTACGTACAACGGATCGATGATGGTTTTTAAACAATGTGGGAAATTTCTTCCAAAGTTATACAAAAGTCAGATAATGCGTATCAAGGATTTTGATAAGAAACTATCACTCCCTAAAAAGCGTTTGGGGCAGACACATTTTCATTTTGGCTTTAGTTACATTTTATTCCTCATTCAGTGTTCAGTACCATAAGAATGGTCTCCCCTCAGTAAAATGGATGCTAAAGTATATTTTGAAATTAACAGTTTAGTAACACAAAGTCACACTTCAGTACACTTGCTAAAAGTTCTCTAGCTCATTTCTTTAAAAAATGTGAGCATCTTCAGAAACTATCATAATAGCTCAATGAGCAATCAAAGTTCTTAAACATCTTAATTTTTGGTTTTAAATCGCTATTGGTTGTACTTTTATCTTTTCATGGTGGGCAGATATAGCGGGATGCGGATAGGATGTGAATTTGACGTCAGAAATAAGGAAAACTGTCTTAATCTTGCCTGGATTCATTCCGCCAAAATACCGCTTCCTTAGTAGATGAAAATTCGAACAATGACGATTTTGGAAGCAAAAATAAAAATCTTTCATAATTGTCATACCTCCATGAGTTTTGACAACCCGTTCAAACGTTACAAAGAGGGAAACGTTTAAGAGTTTCCCCATAATAGCACTACAGGTGGGACGGTTAGATAACAAATCTGATAAACTCCTTTATTCTACGCAGCTGCTGGACTGAAAAAAAGGCGTTGGGAAAAAAAATTTGACATTAGCATGCATATATGGCCTCTCTGGGGTCAATTCATGCGGTTTTTATTGGGACCACGTTTCCGCCGGATTGCTTCATAGGATATCAGTGAAAATTGGCAAAAACCTTTGTTGAGGCTGTACGCCGGGGCCTTTATTTGCTCGATCCAAAAATCTTATTGGGATGACCTAGGGAGGTCATAACAGGTAAGCTTTAAGTTTTACCCGTTACCCCAGCTTAACTGTCATGACCTCCAGTTTTACCCAAATTGCAGTTGTGCCTGACTTTTGCGGGAGGAAGCTGATGGAATATCAAAATTTGTCAGAATTTCTATATCTAACAGGATTTTTAAATATTGATTTTTAATAATCTGCACATAAATCCGCTTTGTATTTTCTGTTTGTCCAATAAATTGTGTATAATAATAACATATTTTGCTTTTAGAAGATGAGATATATTTTTTATAAATTTCCTTTTTTTCACCGGTTATTAGTCTGAAAATAATTATGATAATACAATTAAAAATTAATGATAATAATTATAATAATTAAAAATTTCTATCGGTGGAAAAGTATTTTGTACGAGTCTGTGTGAGCGGCTGTGTTTTTGAGATTATTAATAAAGATGAATGCGGCCGGCGAAATTCAGAAGGCGTGACTTGCTTAGTATATTCCTTGCTTTGTAAGTTTCTTCAGTAGCGTTTTTTTCCCAATAATTTATGTGCTTTAGGGGTTTATAGCCGATCATCTATTTTCAAAATAATGTCCTGGTATCTAATTTTATTGATGAGTCGAAAGGACTCGGATGACACATGAAATATGAAATTAACTACAATTTTTAAATTACCGTACCAAAATTGACAATAATTTAAATAAAAATCCGAAAAAACCTGACAAGGTTTATACTGGAAAAAATAGATCACGAAAGCAGGAGAAATATGAAATTGTTGGCGTAAATGATTTTTTAAACTAACAAAAATTTCAAAATGTTCTGTATGAGGCATGCATGTATGTCTGAGGCATGCGTTTTGAGTAAATAAATGGTAAAACTTATTAAAATGATCAAATCAAGTTTTCTAAAAAAAATTTTTCTGCAAACTTTACCATTTATTTTCTCAAAAACCATGACATTTTAGTCAAAAACGAAATGGCCAGCAAGAGGGAAAATTTTACAATTTTTTGAGCTAAAAACGGAAACGTAAACATTAGAGATTCTAAAAGCCAATTTTCCCAGCTTTCAAGATTGACATATTTCCGTCCTATATCTCTTTAGATAATAAAGGCACACAATGTAAATTTATTCGAAAATCCGTGCGTATCCCTTACACGTGGTAACTGGGGGGGGGGAAATGAGGATTTGAATTAAATTCAAACACCTCACTACTAGTCCAAACACGAAAAAAGCGGAATTCTAGGAATTTTCAAAAAACCGAAAATACGAGTTAAAGTGACACCACCCACTATTTGGAGACATTGTACCCTTACGCAACTTTTTGGAAAATATTTTGCTCTGGCATCATTTCGCCGTCCATAATGGAACCGGAAGTCAAATTCTTTAACATTATGTAAATGGAGAGACATGACTTACGAGAATCTGCTGGTATGAAATGTGTGTTAATTTCACGAAAATGTAAAAAATTAAAAATGTTCAAAAAATTATGTGGATTTTAGGGAGATACCTAGCCAATGCATATTATAGCACTTTACACTATGTAATATCCATTTGAAGTTTAAGGAATTTTGATGTGCTACAGCAATGGATGTAATGCACGTAGAGACATGAGGTTACTAAATTCTGAAAGCTTAATTTTTTATCTTTCTGAATTGTCATTGCTCGAATTGTTAAATCTTCAGGGACCGAAGACATTTTTAACAAAAATTTTGTCGGATGATTATTTTTAAATTATGTATGTAGGTAAGCCCTACCACTCGCCTCCAAGCAAAAAAACAAATTTGGCATTTAGTGCATATAAAAATGATAAAACAGATTTTTTGAGAATAAGTCAATTGAATTAATTGCCATTTATGCTAAAATTTATTTCTGTTCCAAGATTGGAACTGTGTTCTCATGCCTTCATCCAGGGCCCACCCGTTGGAAATTTTTTGAACTGTCTTCCACCGTTAAGGTTAAACGCCGATCGTTATAATTAGATTGCAAGGTAAAGGCCCATTATTAGATAGCAAAGGGTGTTGTGGTGGGTAAGTTAACATGATAAGGTTAAGTATTTCGGCTTAATTTTTAATAACTTCAATCAAAACACTAGCACAGGTCGTAATACATCCAAGAGCAATAAGAGTATGGTAACCGAACCTGAATATTAAATTTGCACTTTTAGCTCAATAAAATCGTTCATTCGTTTTGCAGAGACCGTCATTTTGCTTTTTTTGAGATTTCTTTTTTTCAGAGATTTCGGCTTGTATTTACTCGGACATATTTAAATACAATATAAAAATCCTACATACTGTTGTCAAAGTACAAGAGCTCTACTTTCCCACCAAATAATTATGTTGGACTATCCAGTACGGTGAAAGGTGTCCATGTGATAGTGTTAAGGGTGTCTAAATTTGAAAGGATAAAATGGAAAAAATTTCAGAGAAATATTAACTTACCTATATCCGAGAAAAACAACGTTTAAAATTACATTGATGACTCCAACCTGCGCAACAGTGAAATGATGGTATTGTGAAGAATTAATTAAACGGTGCCTAACGAAAGCATTGAAGCAAATTTTAATCTGGGATTCTTTGTACGATTAATAGGCATAGCAAAGTAAAAAGTGTGGAATCAAATGAAATGGAACCCTGGTTTTGACAATTTCCCCTATTTCTCGAGTTTTCATTTTTTTGAGACTTTATTGTTTAGGTTATAAGATGAAGTTTCAGAGAAAGCTTTGGAGCTAAAGATGGAACAAGTAAAGACTTCGGCTACAAAATTGAGTGAATTCTTGGTGGGGGATTGAAAGAGGTTAAAAACAGGACTACAAAGCAGAAAATATGTAATGAATAGCAATGTTCACCAAAATTTGACAATGTTTATAATGAGAAACATTTTAAAATCCCTCTGCACTATATTTTTTATTAGTGTTCAGTGGTTTCAGGTGTTTTAAATCATTATCACATGTAAATTGATTCTTTGCAAAGTACATCAATGTGAAAAGTAGCTTTTTTAGAGTGTCAGTTGTTTCTGCAAACTTCTCAAACATCCCAGTCTCAGTCTCCACTGGAAGAAATTGTGTAGTCGTCTCCATCATAACAACGATAACAAGTTCAATGAGTTCAATGATTTTCTCGTCCCAAAGGAAGGTAGTGGCCAGCAGGACGCTACCCTAACTAGAATGGGAATTTCCACGGTATTTTTTGCTATTCATTTTCTGATCATGTATTGCCCAAACGTGTATGTGCATTGACACATTAGACAGCCAGCGAAACCTTTTACGTATCTCTCTTATAAATTTATAGAACACTTATAGAACGTTTAATCTAAAATTTAACATGTAAAAATTTCACCTTATACGTTCCTCAAGTTTAAAACTGGAGATGCGTAAAAAGCTGCGCCAGCAATCTATTACTATGCAAAAACTTTAAAGAGGTATGACACATAATAATCACTATTTTCTAGCGTACACGCTCCTCCAGAAGATACGATTCCAGATGAGCGTGGGGCTTTTGATGGTGTTCTTCCTCTTGGTCGGCTTCGCTATTGTATGCGGAAATCTTTGCATGAGAGTGGCTGGTGTGGATTCGAGGAACGAGATGCTCCACAATGCCGTGAAATCCTACCTTTGTGAATCGGATGACAAGAACCCTGTCCTGTGCTCCAACCACACCGACGTTTCCGCCATTATTTGGGACAGCCATACAGTGAGCACCTGACAACATGTTCGCATGAGGCGAGATGTAACCGCAGATCCCCAAGGTAAATAATATACTTATTAGATGTTATTAGTTATTACACAGTTGGCGTACTTTTTACGTCTGTCCTGTTTTAAAGCACTAATAGAACGTATAAATGAAATTTACAACTTGGTTTAAACGTTCAATAAGTTCTATTATTAATCATACGTACAATTTTGCGCTAACTGTCTATTTGACTGTATATACGTTTATGCTTTATGATATAACATGTTGACGTTTTTTTTGCAGGTTGGACAACCGTGCTTTTTCTCAACAGCGAGGAGATTAAATTGTCTTGTCGCAATGGTTATAATTTAATTGAAACAATTATACTAATAATTGGCAGTTAGCGCCAATACGCTTTACGTATTTTCCGTATAAAACTTATGGAACGGAATTTACAGAACGTATACCTGATTTAAGTTTTATATTTTCTATCCGTAAAAGGTTGCGCTAACTGTCTTATAAGTTATTTAAAATCGCCAAAATATAACCATAAATACCAAATTTTTATGCGTATGTATAATTACAGAGGTGGTTAGCCCCTCCCAAGTGAGCGTTTCAGCCAATACTGGCGAAGGGCGCCAGTCAGTCTGTTTCAACTCCAAGCTTGACTGTCATGGAGAAAGGCACATTTTCTGCCTGGCTCAGCTCATGTATCACATCAACTTGGACAACCCCGGCCCTCAGGACACCGACCTTTTGGGGTACCAGATCACCCTGACGCAGAAGTCAAATGATAAAATTCAACTCATCGCGGTTGGTAATTTTTTAAATATTTTAAATTAAATAAGAATAATATAATATAATTTTATAATGAATCCATTTTAAACCATCGATTTTCCGACTGTTTTATTAAAATTATTAATAATGAATAGTGAATTGTTTTGGAACAAAAATGTATCAATTAACCGCCCCTAAAGGACTATTTCGTTTTCTGTTTTGCATATGTGACTAGATATCTGGAAGCAAGAGACCAACTTCAGGTCCGCAATCTGCACTTTACTCCAAGCGGGTTAAGACAATCCTGGACAGACGTTTTTTGGAGCGTCTAGATTCTAATAATAAGGACTGGAAACTGAAATTTGTTAATTTCTTTTATTTTGAATTTCAGTGACCATTAGTGAAAGTATTCGAATGTTTCTCTATGATTTTACTTTAAAGGCTAAAATACGTGCCACTATTAATCACTGACTTATTATTGATAATATGATCATTAATTTGTTATGTTGTCTTATTTTTCATTAAAAATTATTATTGTATTAAACCCTTCTGCTGGTCACATGAATAAATATTATTACATCAACAGCAGTCATACGAAATCATTGAAAATCGTCATTTAAAAAGTTACATCCATAACGAGCTTTTTTTCTAAGTCATCTTGCATAATTTATTCAAATCCTCATTTAGATTTATCATAATTTTGATGATTATCATGATTTTTAATTGGTGTGAGCAATAATATTTATTCATGCTTTCTAGTTCCCTTAGCACTTTCTGTGTATATGTTGATTTTAATGCTTAATCTCATTTCTCGCCTGATGATTTCCTGAATGATTTACAACATTTTTCTGTTTCAATGAGTGGAATGCTTCCAAGGTATTCTTCATGTCTTTGTCACACCCTGTGAGCTAATCTCTACATTGTATAGAGCAGATGTGCTTCCAAGATGGCTGCACAAGTAGTCCAACTATTCTCGGAGCAAATGGCATAATTTGTTTTAATACTAATAATTTTAACTTGGTCCCATTTGCTATGCTGCCAGGGCAATTTTCTTTTAAAACCTACCTCTTTTCGTTCACATCCTTAAACCATACATTCAATGGTTGAGTTCCATTGACACGTTCCTCCCCATTTAAATCCATTTGGGCATGAAAACTTTTGGCTTCATACGTATTCAATCCTAAAATAAATGATAGTGATTGTCGTGTATTCATGTAATAACAACCAAATGCTGTAGCCGAGCATCTTTGACCAAAAGATACTAATCAATACTTAAAGATATTTGTAGAGCTATTTTAGTCATGTGAGCAAAAACATTAACCAAATGTTTAGCTTAGCAACAGTCTTTGCACAAAGATGCTAAAATGCTTCCTTCTGTAGAAGTATTGTCATTGTCAAAATGGCAAACGTGAGACATCTATGGCCGATAGATGCTTACAACTGGTGTGCCTCATATCACACTTAAGTGTCAACTTGGGAAGGTTATTGGGTCTAAAGTATGCGTATGTAAATTTTAATTGTACGCATAAATTTTGCTAATTAAACTTGATCATTTAAAAAAACTCGGGACTTATGCTGACAAAGTCAAAACATCGTTGATAAGATCCTATTATTGCTTTATACATTTTATGATCTTTTCGTCTCATCATGTAATCTGACCTTTTATTTGTATGCGTGGAAAATTCTAATCTTAAAATGGTTTTACATTTGTTGAGGCTTTTTACTGTATGAATAATCCTTTTTGTAGTAAAACATCTTTATCCTGAGTAGAAATTTATGAAGATTTGACAATGGGTTGGGGCATTTGGTTGGGGGTTTGATATTGGGCAAGTGAGTGCAAACATTGGGCAAAAATTCAATTGGCGCTGAACAAAAGATGCTTAAAATGATTTTCTTGTGTGGAACGTTGGTATTCGTTATTGGAAAAATGACGAATACTAGAGTGGACTGTTTTTAGAAGTTGATGAATGAAAGATTGTGACCGTCTGTCCTTAATATTTTTGGGTCATTAATTGATTGATTATTTTTGAAGCAGATCAACTTAACTCCTAAAATTATATGCATGTCTACATACGCTTTTCAGGACATTTATGTGACGATTTTACCTTTAAAGCTAGATTTACAAATTTAAGGTTAATGTTTCACTATAGTTTCATACAAAATTTATTTATTTATTTATCAATCAGGCAGTCTGATGAAGACTGCTTCAGACTTTTGACAATGAATGAGAAGAATTAAAGTATCAATCACATAATAACTTAAACTCGGTTTTGCGGGACATTTGTTATATTCCCGCTAAAAGACCTTGTGTGTTATTTTCATTCAAGGTCATTTGACTCTCCTCCACGTACTTGTACCTGAAAAGGTTTACAGCTTATGAAAAAGATGATCCTTTTTACAGTGAAGATAGCATTTCGCCGATTTTATTCCAATAATAACAAAAATTTTATACGCCAATATAGATTATAATATCTTCCAATGCTGTTCAACGTAGCTCAAGGTAAGATTTTTCTCGCAAATTGGACAAAACACGCTAGTGCTATTCAGTCGAGCTACATACAAAGAAATCTTAGTTACATCTATTTTACATAAAAATTTCAAAGTTCAGGTAAATCTGTGCAGGATCCAAAAATTAGAAGTTATCCTTTCCAACTGAAACAGATGTGCTTTTCCTGGGTATGTTGCGATTCCTTAGATTGATTGTTGCATAAGGGGGGTTCTACCTATGTGCAAGTCTATTCAGGCTGACGTTCGCCAAAACTTCCCGGGAAATCCCGACACCGTCACCCTTTAAACTAGTCGTCCTAGAAATTGCCACTTATATCAAATCAACATGTATGTATTACAAGTTGGTTATAAAGTAAAATTTGTAGACTGACAAAATTCAACAATAACTTGACAAATAACGAATTTCAAGTTGTGAATTTACACCGATTCCATTATCATTTCGAGGTCTGCTCCAGCCTTTTCTGCTTTTAGTTCAGTTGTTTCTGGTGGCATTGTTCTAATCTTTATCCAAGGCAACAAGTTTTTTAATCTATTCTAAAGTTCTAAAATGGTTTCCTTCCAATTTCCCCTCTAAATTGAAGCTTAATCATGTTAAGACGATTTCGCTCCAAGAATCTGCACACGCTTTTTCATCCCACTGTCGTTTATTGAAGCATTGCTCTCATACGACACACTGGCCTAACAATTCAAAACCAAACTTGATCCTGTTTGATCAGGCTCCAATTTTATTACGTGTTATTCCGTTTGTATTTGAGTTTAATTCTAGTAGATATTCAAAAATAATAGCAAAAAAGACCTTACAATTTCCTTAATAATCGTCAACCACTCTACGCCATTCTCTAAAAAATGAGTAAGTTCGAGTTCACATCCACGTCTTAAATTCTTTATTTTGTTTAGCTTTGATCCCAATAATATAATTCATTGGAAAAAATGACTTCCTTCGTGATATTTCTAATTTTGAAAACAATTTCTCTTTTTCAAAGAAAATCAAAAGTACCAACCAAAACTGAAACTGTTTACAAATAAAGTCAATTTTATTTTACCAAAGTTATCTTTATTTGGAAGAATTGTTCAAATATTTGACGAAATCATTGTATAATAGGAATGATAGAGAAAGTTTCAAATTCTGATGAAGCATTTTCATACACATTTTACCAAATTGGCGTAACAGGAAACCCTTGAATTTTTCATGGATTAGCAATTTTTATATGGATAGGTTTTGTAATTGTCAAAAATTGTGAATTTTGGATTTCCGATTTTTTTTCAAAGTAATTTTTAGAATTTTGAAAAACTACAACAGAGCGATCTGGGCAATTAGAAATCCATTATGGAAGGCACTAAAAGAGGCCAATTACGACTAGCATTGTAATATCGGACAAAATGTAAAATATATTCTTCATAATAAGTCTTTAAATCGAAGAACAAAACGAATCCTACAAGAGAAGGTATAAATATAACTGTCCCGCCTAAAAGAAAAATCCCATTTACTCAAAACCCCAAAGTTTTTCTGTTTTTGCCAGTGCAGTGCCAAAACTGTTTTTTAAATTAGACAGTTTATTAAATTCATTGCTGGAATTCATTTGTGATTCAAAAGTATTAGTTTGCTAAATGTACCATTCCATTTTTATTGATTAAAATTGTTAATTATTCTATTGAATTATTTGTACGAAAAATCAGGGAACATTTTCCCGTCATTATGAAATTTTTAGAAACACTGATTGCATTTGTCAGGAATAACTTTAGAAAAGATTTTTTTCTTTTGAAAAGGGGCAGCTCTTAATTTTTATAAAAAATGCGACCACAATTTATGAATCATTGAAATTCGGTATCATCACATTTGAACTCCACACTGATTTGTCCTTACCTATTCCTGATGGGCTTGCTCATAATTAATTATTAGGCGAATACGAACTAAGAGTTTTCGCAAATACAAATACTTGGCGCGGGTTTTTAAATTTAAAATTATTCTTTTCGATTATGTTGAAGATATTTCAATGGTTCTTGACTGGTTTCAATGACTCCATCCGACAATTATAATGTTGCAATTAATGTTGTCGCTGTGGCATCCTTGATTGGTTTGCTGAACGGATTTGAGCTTTGTTGTTTATGTAAAAACCACAATTGAAATAAATTGAGGCATGTAGAGAATCATACTAGCGGCATTGAAGTCACCCCAAACTAACCTTTTGGGTACAACCTTGAAATAAGTTTTTATTATCTGGTTCTTGGATTTATGAACATCTCAAATTAAAACTTTCAGATTCGACATTGACGAAGACATAACCTTTACTGAATTATTGAAACAAGAACAAGGATTAATAATAGGCCATTGTTGTTCCGGGTTCCCATGGTTCGGCTGGTTCCATTGTAGTAAAGATGACTTCAGGGGGTTCACATCCGGGTTGGTTGAGCTGTTGAGTACATGGCGGAGGTTGAAAATAAGAATAAAAATTGTTCACCAATCCACTAATATAAAATTTTTGGAATGGGGCTACAGCGTTAGTCAAACTATCCTGTAAAAATTTTAAAGAGGAAAGTAGATCGTTAGTTGTACCTTGTACGTTATTTCGTTAGCATTGAAATCAATCCAATTCCAAATATGTAAATGATTTTTTCAAACAATTTAAAATCTTACGCCTTCTCTTAAAACAGGATCCCTGGACAATTCCCATCAGGGGTGTCGGAACCATTTTGAAACCGGGGGGTACAATTTTTATGCATACGGAAATTTGATTCTTATACTTCAGGATTTTTTTAATATGAGTTTTCGTTTCCCTAAAATATTTACTCTACATAAGAGCTTCAAATCCTCCCCACAGATTTCCCATATCGTTTACAATATTACAAATACTATTTTTTTTCAAATAATTTTTTCCGTAAATCTAGTGTTTTTTAAAATTCTACTCTCTGAGTTCACATTACCGCAAACTTACTTCGATAAAATACGTAACGCGCTCTAATAAAATGGTAGCTCTATGGTCTATATAGTATGGTATATATGTAGTACTTCCTGGTTCTATTACCAATTACCACATCAGTCCTCAGTACAGGAAATGTACTGTACATACTTATGTTTGCTTTGGGTTACTTTTTCCCTAATGGGGATGTGAAAAACCTCTTCTCCTGGAAATGAGTACAAGCGCTGACGAGTGTGTAATATTGAACTACAGATACTTACTGGTGGTGGTTGCAGGGTGGTCGCATGGAAAATAC
>JAQFXU010002543.1:0-20219 GCA_034693705.1 Spatulosminthurus flaviceps
CACGTTAATTTAGCAGAAAATGACTAATTTTAAAAAATATGATGTTTTGGGCTTACATATTCCCCGTGGACTTACTCGATATAGATTCTGACAAGAAATAAAGCAATTTGTGTCTACTATTCTTTGTTGTTGCAACTATACGGTGTATGTACGTAGAATCTAACTAATATTTTGGTTTCAAATGGATGAATACATGGCTAATACAATAAGGAAACAGAAAAGTTGAAAGGGATGACTTGTATGTTTACATTAATATAGTTTAACTTATTTGGATGGACGTCAAATGAAGAGTAGCTGTCTGTCCAGCAACTGGACATTAAAAGCGTAAGTGAGTGAGTGAGAGAGAGAGAGAGAAAGTAGGAAAAGAGAAAAGTTGATAAACTTATGGACAAGTTCAAGCGAGCATTTCAAATGTCCTTCAAGTTATAATATCTGATAGGAAATCCGATTGCCACCCTCTGCGATAGACACGCAAGATAAATGGATCCTGACCTAATTGAAAATTGCAATTATCTCTTAAGTTTCCAAGTAGTAGACCTTTTGGAAGGATGGTGGCATTAGGCCCAGCCATAATGTTCACCATATCCTCCTCCCATTTACCCCCACATCAGCTGGCAAGGTTCTCAACTAGACAAGGTAAATCTATAATTTGGATGAATGAGCCAGTTATAACTTGGATTACCCTTAAGAACGCAACGCAACCATTGCATATTATTAGATTTACAATTTACGAACAGAGGGAGTCTTCCAGAGGGGAATGAAATTAAAGGAGGGTTTCTGCCTCTAACTTACAGGGGAGAGCAGCATCAAGCAGATCAATCTAAGCTCTAACAGGTACATTGTTTCCGATTTGTATAGAACATACAATTAGTTCCTCTAAAAAACAGTACAAGTGTAAGTCTTTAATATCATCTGCACACTGCATAATATGTCGTTACATTTCCAAGACCCACTGATTGAAAAAACAATAATTTATTTTTTTAAATTTCAAATACTAATTCCTCTCCCCTTTCATTTCTCAAACCTCAGATTTAAATGTAACCCCTAAATGCACTACATATTTATAGCCTAGGCTATGCATACAATAATAGTAGCTTTTGGATTCTAACGCTTAATGCAAAAGTACTTGTGATTCATCGTTCGCTCCCACCAAGGCTTGGTCACCAAGCTAGTAATTTTCATCTGTGTAATGTATCAAGCAATTATTGTATTAAATTTAACCGCGTGTATAGTTCCTAGTAGAACGTAAATATCAGATGGGACCTCCTCATCTGTGAAGTATCTCTTCTTTCTATTACTCCTGCTACATAATTGTAAGCATCACTACGTAGCAGCAACACCAAACCCATCATATGTAATTTTCTACACAAATACAACCCCTGTTTGACGAAGTATACTGCTTGGAATCTGGTAACAATTACGCAACCTATGCATGTGCAATCTGATAAATGAAATGATACCGAAATTCAAAGAGGCTATCAGTATTAGTATCCAAGCGAACAACAAGTATCAGTAATTTATAGTTTGGGTAAATGATCTCACGCAGTTTGGTAAACGCATTGTGCATGCATGTATCGCATCATTAACAGATCAGCAATCAGTAGCATGTAATCCTTTTCATAGGCTTAGCTGAACATTTGACTGAAAGGCCTCTTTTGCAAAGGGTATCGGGAAATTATGAGGAATTACCTTGTGAATTAGAGTCTGATTACATAGTTGACAGTTTGAGGGAAATAATACATTGAGTTCTATTTTTTATATATCGATTCACAAAAAACTACATTAGATACTACAGACTGTAGTCTACAGTCATGTTATTTTATACACTATCAAGGCCCATGTAATGTTTTCAGTGTAATTTTAAGCTAGTAAACTGAGTATTTTCATGTATTATGACTGATGTATTATTGGATTAAATTGAAAGGATCGTATTTCACGTGTATTTTTTTGGTGTGTACACAATAGAAGGGCAAGATTACAATGCAATGTAGTAGTAGTGTAAGGGTTGTACACAGGGAAAGAACCCTTCCCTTTTGTTACGATTATTAAGTAGTTATTTGAGGTTGAAAAGAGGAAGATGGAGAAAGAAGATAGAAGGAAAAACAGGAAGGTTGGATTTGATTGTGCGTGCAAGTGCGTTTACATTTACAATTTATGTACGTGTGAAGTGGCCGTGTGTCAGAGAAAGGGGGAGAGAGAATTATGTACAGGCATATATTTAGATATAGAAGTAGTAGGGATAGGGTTCTAGCCCACATGATTAGTATGTATATAATAATACAAAGGAAAAAGTAACTGCATCAATTTCATAAGCTTGTTCATACACTTCCTATCTCTACAATTAAAATACATGGGATTTTCTAACTCCAGTCCAGTCAAGAGTCAATTCATGAGAGAGGGAGCAGCTTAACAATGATGTTGAATTGTACATGTCTATAGTTTCATTGGCTTGACGCAGGCTGTAAAGAGAGCCTTGACTCACTCAATAATAATTCCAGGCTTGGTTTTCAATCTCACACCGGAAACTTGGTGTGAGACAATGAGATTGACAAGCAGCATCCCTTCATTTTCTACTTTGCAACCCACTTTACATCCTATTATCCATTTTATTTTGCTTCATCAAAAGTCAGAATATAATTCAAAATTGTGAACCAATCGTATTTCATGGAATTGAATTACTACATGCCAAAACGACGATTCATTTTTATTATCACTGCAATCTGCAATAATTTTTATCTTCGTCAGTAGCAATGATTTCAATTATATTATACTTTTATGATAATTGAATTCATAATTTTTTTTACATTATGAACTCTTAACACGTAAGGGTCTTTTTATTAAAAAATACTCGGACTACTACAGAAAAAGTATATGGAACCAATCAAATGTGAATTGGAGTGACACAAATTTGGCAGGCTCAAATGTCACATTTATTATGTATGTACGAGCTGGATGTAGCAGAGGAGAAGATTACACTAGAAATCTATGGAGGGCTCAATATATTCAAACAACTTAAGCCCGGCGTATTGAAAATGGTGTCAAATGGATTAAATCTAGATACAATGGATAACTCGTTGAGGATTTACATGTGAACGCTTGGTTCCCTTTAAGATCTCTTAGTTACGTTAATAGTGCTGAGATTGTATCTATAGTAAGGATATTGTTACAATATAGAAATTATATAAGACACGTTAGGATGAGCTTCCTGCACACCACAAAATTATATGGAGCTTTTAACTCTCGTATGAAAGACAGTGCTTTGGTAAGAGAATATCCCATAATCAATGGGCAGAATGAACGTACCCAACGTGTTATTTCAATTTAAGTTCTGAACTAAAGAACTGGACAATGGAATTAAAAGGAATTAAATTGAATTATATCCTTTGATACGTTGAGATAATCAATTCCAGCTACATTTCTACTCCCGACTATATATCATTAGTGACATAACTTTTCGCTCTGGATTTATCCACAGATGATTTAGAAAGGCCGGATTTGTAATTGAATCAAAGACGTCCTTCATAACGGTCACTTTTCAATATTCAGTCGGCCTTTAATTACATTTTGTAAATAAGATATACATAGAGATTTTGTCTGGCTGATAAATTTCCTGGTTACTGGAAACGGTATTTTTTTTAAAACTCCCTTTGAAATGGTTTCGTCTTTTTTTTCAAAGCCATCATGTAAATACATAAGATTTAAAATTCATGTGTTTTCTAGTGATCCCCAAACCCCATATGTTTAATATTTCAGGATTGAGAGGAATGGGAGAAGCTGTGAGTAAGTGATACGGCAGGTTGGGTTGGAAGAGCTAGGGATATATAGCTTATTGATTGAAACGGGAGTATTTGTTTGAAGTAATCAAGGATATTTACCTCTGGGCAAAATATTTACTACACTGATTAATGTTGAAAGAGAATAATGAAAAACTCTAGGGATGTAACGTTATTGTAAATTCTCTTTCAGCTCATCTCCCATGTACAAACTACGCCTGCAAATAAAGAACGCTGACAGGGGGTAAGTAGCGCATTTTAACAAATATACGGATGGTTAGCCCTAATTACCTGGTTGTCATCAGCTTGATGGTACACCTTTATTAGTAACTGGAGTAGTGTGTTTGAAATTTCTCTGTATGTATGTGTGTAACGAATACAACAGCTTTGTAAAATTCGTAGGTAAAATACTCTTAAATGATGAAAGACTCTTAAATCATTTGGATTTACAAGGCTGCAGGTCGTTGATTGAATTATCAATTTTGCTAATAACAAAATACAGGTGGAAGTTAAAAAAAAATTAGTGACTTCCTCGTCGATTTGGGTTGCATTAACGTTCTTACAAATATATACGTGAGGCGAATAAAAAATATCTAGACGATGCCCTGTGCATATGTGTAAAACATAAATGCATGTTTATGCTACGCATTTGAAAATAAATATATGAACATTAGCTTAGCAGTGCATTAAGAAAGTGCCATGAAAAGTAAACTGTGCAAAGGAAAGGACTATGGAGGAGATGAATTTTCAATCTGTAGATTTTCGATATATTTTCTTTCAGTCAACGAAAGGCATATCATTCAACAATATGCCTTTAGAAGGTAGATCGACTCTTAAGCTTAAATATGAAAGATTCATTTCAATTATAACTGAATGGAGACTAGATAAGCGATTATCAAAAAGAGCCACATAATTTTACTCTTAATTGGACCACTTTTCAAAATTACTTGTAAATTTTCGTCTCACGTGTCACCGGGGGAAGACCAGTATTTTTGTAATGACCTGGATATGACACGTTAATAAAGTCATACAATACAATAGAATCAGCAAGTGGTCTGTATGCGTTAACATGTATTAACCTATTTACTCTGCTAAAATATCCTCCACCTTACATTTCCATGTAGTTCAGGAACACTGTATACAAAGTACATAATAGTATAGTGTAATATCTGTATTAGTATTGTTCCATTATCCTACGAATAAATATCGTTTGAAGAGTAACAATTTCATATGCTATAAATACAAACCACTAATTTCCTCGTGTTAACCTTGAATTTAGCATGGATTTCTTGTGGAATGGATTTTTCTCGAAAGTAAATCATAAGAGTTGTAGGATTTTATCACACTCTTTTGAAATCTCAGTTTCTCAATTGAGAGATGCATATTTTGCTCCGTCAAAGAGGATATTATTCCTGGCTGTGAATTCCTGGAAAATTGATCCAAATTTTCACGTTCCGTGTGTCATGAGAAGTTTGTGAAGGATGTGAAGGATGCTGGAATTGTTCATGTTATGCGTGCGAGGTCAAAAATGATTATTATTGTTTTTCAGCCGCTCTGCCTACAGGCAAGCTGAAATGTGTGTTATCCCAATGGTGATCTCAACTCGACTGAGAGACTGTAGGAAGATAACGTGCTTATATTGACCAGGAACTTCTACCTGAGTTACTTATTATTAGTCCGGACCAGCAAATCCGCTCGCTTGACATGAACAAACAAGGTTTAGGCGGAATTTCATGGTTGAAAACTATCCTGTGTTCCGTACCATGTCATGTTATATGTGTCTGTAAGTACGCCCGTGTGCTTTCATGTGCTCCTCGATAATAATTGTATACTTTCAGCTGTGCCCAGCAGATTCCTAAGCGTGAATAATTTGTCTATTTTATAAATCAAATCCAAATGTTCCTCTTCTCACTTGAATAACTCATTGACACGTGTTAAAATGACTAGAAATGGTTAATGGAGTCAGGGGGAAACCACGGGCTAACTCTCGTACCTAATAATACATACATAAATCCTACATGCTTATTAATTCTGTCGATATTTCAGTTCAAGTCATAGTAATTTTTCACTCAGCTATTTTTCATACGTGGAAGCATAGTGACCACAAATTTCCTCGTATGCAGAATAAATACCCCTTAAATTTTACCCAAGCATTTATTTTATGAGGAGTACGGTTTTTACATTCACTAGAGTTTTCCATGGTTTAGCCCATAAATGTATACAACTGAATAATTTTCCCTTATCCAGCATCCTCATCTTATTCAAATCTGTTTGCAATTTTCGTCAGAAGTTTTGGAATTAACTTGGAAATTAAAAATTCAAGCTAATCAAATTACTGTTTTCATTGATGTTTTTTAGACAGAAAAGTTACTTCAAATCTGTGTTAAAATTTAAACCATATTCTAGTTTTTGTGGTCAAAATCCAACCATTTCATTCATTTTACTTGAGTAAGTATTTCAAGATCTTGTTAAAGTTCGAGCCTGCATAAACAAAATTCATCCAATTGCACTACCTCTCTATCATTAGCATCAGTCTCACACGCGTTCCCCGTACAATTTGACTAGAAGTGGGTGTAAAAGCCGAAAGCGGAACGGAGAACTTCTATTACTGCCTCGAGTAATTTTCTTCACGTGGCTGCAAATAATGTGGTGTGTACAACAAGTAATTTGAGACATGATGAGCAGGATTTGGGGTGCAGTAGTAGAATAAATTCAAATATCACTTGGATTGTAGGAGCATGGATGCATTTTGCTGGTATAGAAAATTAGAAAAACCCCTTCTCTCCAATTCCTTCGTCTTAATTTCCAAAACTTCATACAAGTTTTTTTCTCTCTAAATTGTGTGGATAAGCAGAATCCATTTGCTAACTCATGCATACCTCTCTTCCTCCTTTATGCTGTCTTGCGAAAAGTTCAAGGATAGTCATGTCATATAAATGCTATACATTTATTTTCATCCAGTATTATAAAAAGAGCAAATAAAAATATTCCCTCAATTTGATGGGTACAATCATCTCAAGTCTGCAGTAAAGATTATTCCAGCAGATTAGCTCCAAGTTCCGCACTACTAAAGCTCCAACACATACTCAACTATAAACCCTAGCCTATAGCTCTCGTAATAGTAAATACACCCCCCTAAAAAAACCCACGTTAGTGGAACCATGGAGCATTTATTTCTAACCAGCAACCTTTTGGGAAATTGATTCCCTCAAAATAGTGTACAGATGAAAGGAAGAAAATGCATAGATGGAAAAACATATTCAAACAATCTTCTGCAACTCCAGCTTAAATTTTTTTCTCTTTTCTTCAAAACAACCCAACTATGCAGAATCCGTTGGTTTGAAAGTGCACCACTCGGCATGATTTGCATTTGGTTTTATGACCAATCTCATGTTTTTAAATTGCACAACGCACTGCAACTCACATCTACAATACCATCAATCTAATCACACTGGGAACGATAAAATCCACAAGTAACAACAACAAGAGTGCCAACAAATGAAATTAGTTTCAGCTAAATGGCATCTGTAAGTATGTACATGTAGAGCAAGTGGTTATATGCATTTATTTACATACAAGCCTGTAGATATACGTATTTGAATATGAAGCCACTATCTTTCATAGTTTCTAATCACAGGCGTCATTAAAATTCAGCCTAGCAGAATGCCTCAATTAAGAAACCATGAGTATTGATAAATTTTATGAATTTATTTATCTCAACATTTTCCCTTTACACAGGAAGTTACATTAGCAAAAGCCCCAACCAAGCTCACTCCATTTCACTTTTAATAGATGGCTTGTTTGACTATTCCGCTACAAGTTGACATGTCAAATTGTAAATTCTTGCAAATGAAAAAACCTCGCTCCTCCCCAACCCAGAAGCTAGAAAGCTCATAAAGAGATATACAAGGGATGACACCCTTGACATGAGAGTACATAACCCTGAGTACGTACCTATTTGTATGTAAGTATGAGAAATTAAAGATAAGGGAAAATATGAGCATGTCGAAAGGACGAGGGACTTTGACAGTATGAAGCAAATCGATGACTAAATGTTGGTGAGAGATGTAAGTCAAATGTAGCGTGAAGGAGGGTGGAGATAGATCCATAAATATCTATTGATCTACGGGGGGCAAAAGGCTCTGAGCAATAATTATTATTTCCATTGTTCGGCATCTGACATGGAATGTCCAGCTTTGGAAAAAAGATACATGTTTTCGTTTTCTACCCTCTCCTCTTCTTCTTTCCTAGACATTTCCACTGTCCTTCCTCTCTAAAAGCATTGCAATTACATGTGCAGCTGATTTATGTCATTTTTACTTTCATCCGGGGCCATACACGAAATCATAACAAAGTCCAAATATAGGGAAACAAATAGAAATCCTATATAGGATACGTATTTTTTCAGATACGTTTTAGAATTTTGAGTTGGAAATTTTCGTCTAAGTCTTCCATTGCAAAAGCAGAGTTATTGAACAGAATTCCTATAATGCACTTTCCCAGAGGCTTGAGGCTTGATTAAGACACTGGATTTATTTTATTCGTTTGTTTTTCCCAAATCTCCAACGACATCTACTGTAAATTCCCTTCACTCTGGTGAAAGTTTTGAAATTGGCCTTTTTCATATTCTCAGTTGCATCCCAACAAAAGTTAGGAATTGGTCTGGGAAATTGTATTGTGTTCTTCATTTGTAATATGTTTTTATGGAAACATGCATGTAGTTATTAGGCATACGCTCCTTGTGCTTATGCATTATGGGCGATTGACTATAGCTTCGAGGCGAAATTTGTTAAGGGACTAATATTGGGAAATAGTATGTGAGGGTTATATGGAGTGTATGAGAGAATGCGATCTGAGTGTTGTAATGGTTAAGCAATATGTACAATCAAGTACGATGGTTTCAATGGTACTTGGATATGCAGGACATAGTTGTGAAATTAATCCGTAGAATTTCCACAAAGTTGAAGGAAAAATGATTGAATCATTTGAGAGAGCTCAGTTTCCCTGATTATTTGACACGTTTCTATGGTGACGTGCTTTCTCTCTCTTGTCCTTTATAAAATGATTGTACTCAATTATTAGCACTATACTAAAGGACTGGATGCACTGGAAGGAAATCGTGCTCATAACCCTGAGGAAAAAGGATGCTGCTTCCTAATTACGTAAAATATTCCAGTCAGACAAGACGATATTCTGAGTGAAGCATTGCAAATGTAAATGATAGTAAAAGTGTATGAGAGACGTACACTGTTTTATAAGAGGAGCCCTTGTAGGAATCCACTAATGTGACCAAAGTAATTCAACTGATGGACTCACGAGTGCTTTATTTGTAAATTATGCAAAAAGAACGGAATAGAATAATCAAGTGGAGTGAACTACTTAATTAAGTCAAACTTATCAAAGGACCGTGGTATTATAGTCTAGTAGCTCTGATGAACAACAACCGCTTCACAATTTCATGAACATCCATGTTCCCCTTTTCCTCCCACCATTACTTTATCACCCGCTCTCTCTCTCAGCGAGCTCTCATGTGCATAATAAATGCCTTCATGACAATATACTTTGAGTGATATGAGAACATGTACTTTTTTGTATTATTAATCGTTGCAATTTTTTAGCGCAGTTGTTTAGTGCTTTGAAAAAAAGATGTAGCTCATTTTCTACGTTGTTGTAGTATTTTAAATCGAACACTTGTAGCTTGCAAAATATTGATTTGGTCAGGGATGAGATGTGAAATTGAATGTTAAAAATTTGTAAACACAGTTTTTCTGGGAATCAAAGAAATTTTTTACATTCCTCCAACTTTGCCTTGATTAAACGCAACAGTCATAATTGGATAGTTGAAAATGTTGTGATGATAAGCACTATTGGATAAATGAAGGGAGGGAATTTTCTGAGAATTTTGCTTTCCCACAAGCATTGCACGAAGTATCATAGGAAAAGTATTGCAAAATAGAGTAATTATGTTTAAGTAAAGGAAGTTAGTAAACCATGTAAATGGAAAAGTTTTAAACAATGATCTTTCGGTTGAGCCCAAAGAGTACAATGAAATGGTAGTTTTGTCTTTCATCTAATTTAGAATCAAGTGTGACGTTGCATTGGAACTTGACCTATTTATTTCTAGGGGACTTTTAGATGCTGCAAGAGAGTCAAAAGTTTTAATTCAAAGAGTTGAATGTTTATATAACTAATAGTATAACAGTGTGGATAAGTTGAAATCTGGGGGTTTTGTATGGTAAAATAAGAAATTACAGATGTAATTATACGGGGAGAAGCAAGTAGTAAAGAAATGGAGTTGACATGATAAAAGAGGAAAGAAATTTTTGGAATAAAAGGAGCTGAAAATCGGTTCTTGACACTTTTAAAGGAATGCTGAGATGTGAAGGAGGAAAAAGAAGAAGAAGAAGAAAATAGGAGTGTGAGTGTGTTTTAATTAGAATCATTGGCACAGGATGCTTGTAGTTCTATCTTTCCTGATTACACTCACGCCTCCACGCACAATCTCTCTGACGTCGGAGGGTGTTTTGGCGATGGTGATTCACTTTTACGTGGATGGAATTGCTTGCTTGCAAACGCTGCTATTTTCATAAAAACAAATTAAAATTTTAGGGGTATCGAAGCTCCCTTTATGCAATGTTCCTTTTCCCTCATGTTTTTCCTTGTACAATATACAATGTTCCCCAAGGATGGGAATTAGAATTGGAATTTAATTTCAAAGTTTTGGGTCGGAAAAGCAGAGAGCTGAAACCAATACTTTAAATTGGAGCCGGTAAAAATAGGGCTCACGAAGGTACAACATATAAATTTCAGGAATACTTCACTAAGCATGAAACTACCGTGGAAAGTAAATAATAGAAATTTTTGGCATATATTTTACTTGATAGATTTAGGTTTTGTTTCTGTACACAAAATTACATTCAGATTTTTTGGTAACGAAACTTAATACAATATTAAGAAACTTGAAGTAACTTTGAATACTGAAACCCCTACCATCCTCTTTGCATACTTTGAAAGTAGAGCCATATCATAGAGCGCAGAAATCTTCGCGAAGCAAGAGATTTTTCTTAATGATTTACAGCAAGAAAATGTGTGACTCCCTTTCAGGCGGAACACAATGCAAAAAACAAACTTTCTGTGTACTCTTCTTATTAGCTCTTGTCCTCTCCTCACTTTGTCTCTATGCTTGAATTGTCAACTTGTTTATATACAGGCAAAAAGTGACTCTCGCTGAAAACCAGGATGGATCTTCTACCAGTTCCACCGTCATAGGAACGTATAATGTTCATATGGTTGCCAAAATTCTCAACTCTACACAGCTTTTCCAGTTTATTCATCTCCTATAACTGTATTCTCGAGAGAGAAATTAATTTTCCAACTAACTTCATTGGCAGGAGAATGTCAAGGGAGAGAGCTACCTCTGAAACTTTTATTGGGTGTTGATTTTGTTCCTCATACTCTCCCTTTCCAATTTAAAATGTTTCTTCTGTGTTTTCGCTTTGAATTTTATTCAACAATAATAATCCATGTTATTTTTCCATCTGAGCTTCGTTCATGTTCATACATAATTAACGGGTAAGGTCAGACTGCCAATATATTTTCCGTTATTTTTTTACAGCATTTATTTTTCAAATATGCTCCAGTTTTTTCTCTTGCCTTTTCTATGATTTCATTTTTGATGGCTTCAATCAGAGTTTCACAGCTTCCACAGTAAAAGACTAAAACCGGTAAAATTCAATCAAGATCTTTATATCGGTCCCCTGACATATGAATGAAGCTCTGCTCTGAATTATGAAGTACAGATGTATGCGTATAATGTATACAGCGTTAGTAAAGTACCTGGAAATCATATTAAATATGAAATATCAATACTAAAGAAAATACAAATTCCGATACTAAAAGAAAATCCTTATGAAATTTCGAATACGAAATGTAACTTCAATAATAATTGGAAGCAAACATTTCTATCTAATAATCCGAACAGTAAATAAAATACAAGAGGAAATTGAGTTCCGTATACGATGGAATATAAAATTGGATATATTAGTGGAGAGAGCGATATGTGAAAAATCTGCTAACGTGCTCAAAAATCCAAAAAAGAGATTTCGCGGAATCCGATAAAGTATCAAAGCTTGCTCACTCATTGGAATTACAGATAATAGATTCAGCGGTGGATGCTCGTGTCATACGTTCACATTCATCTTGTTCTGGGAGAGGAAGAGAAAGCGGGCGAGAGAGAGAGAGAGAGAACTTATAAACTATATTAAAAGTAGAAGATGATCCAGAGCATGAGGATAGGGGAGAGTCTGGATGGAAACTACGAACGTGTACAGTATATCTAGTTATAATAAGTCAATTTTGAAACTTATTGAAACATTGAATTTATAAGGAAGAAAGTCCCTGTTACAGAGTGTATCCACAGAGTTGAGTTTAATTCACGGAAGAATGGTTCATCGCTCATCAAACAGAATAGCTCTCACCTTGGTCTCAGCGATAAACTCACAATAATTGCATTCTGGCTACATAATAAAAGATTTTCACTATAGCATGTATGCATAGAGTAATATAATAATATAGAAATGGGAGGAGACGAGAGAGCCGCCGTTGTTGCAACAGCAGTTAAAATTTGAATTGCAAAGTTTAAACTACGTGGGAAAGGGCATTGTAAAATCGACAACTTTTACCCTCCTCCCCAAAAATACGGGGGAAACTGCATATTGAAATATTTCATGGTGGTAAAGGAGATTGGATGATAGCGTTGGTTTCATCCCCACAAACTATATGTAAGTACATACGTATAGCTACCTCTTGGCATTCCCACCTACTTTTCACTCACATGCACCCAAGTGCTGATAATTCTGGAAATTAATGCTTCCACTGACCATTCGAGCAATGTCTTGCTCCGATGCATAATTGACCGTTTTGCCAGCTGGTTCCCCAAGCCTCGGCGTATTCCATGTTGAAGTGAATAAGCTCATAAATTTTTCAAAATGTCACGACTTGCTCTTCCTCCATTCTCTCTATCTCGCTCTCTCTCTCTCTCTCCGTTACCCCAACTATTAACCCCAGATATGTAGCTCTTACTAATACGTTCATTTCTATAGAGAATCTATCCATATACGTGAGATGGTCCACTTTTCCTTCGCCCACATGCATAGTTTCACTACTCCGCTCGTAATTATGTACTTTCTTGGTTGGGGCCTATGGTCTGAAGTGAAACCTGTGAAATTGCTATGGTCACATTGGATTCTCATACAAAGCACGTAAATAGATAGTCTCATGTCATTCCCTTGGATGTTAGTACATTTCAAGGACTTTTCCTCTTCAAGATAGTTAATAACATGACCAGTATTATAGCTCTTCGTATATAGTCAATGAGAGTCTAAAAATTTGCCCATTATATACATAGCAGAGCGTGGGAGATGGTTAAGAGGTGGAACTTAACATGAAATGGAGAGGAGCTCTTTGGAGGGCTAGCATTTGAATTTTCTACACGAATATTAGGAAATTCAATGTAGACATAAGCTCCTTTTGCCCCTGCCCTGAGCATATGAAATACATGGCATTTCTGTGCAACTTATAAGAGAAGGAGTTGTGTATATCGTAAGACGCTCATCTTCATGGTGTAATATTGAATTTGTGCTATGAATTTCCGGGAGAAGCTTAAAAGAAAAAAAGTTAACATGAGATAGGGGAATGATTGAGAAAGTTACTGGAATTGTATATAGCTACTAGCCATGGTGATTAAGCGGATGGTCATCGAAGGAGAGGCACTCCTTCTTTAGTACACACAAGAGTGAAAGCAAGGAGTTTCCTCGAGGCTGTTGGGCATACGATGGTTGGAGAGATTGCAGTGAAAGCGGAAAATTCCAATCCAATTCACTCAATGCTCCAGCTTTTACTATTCCACTAGTATCTACCTCCTATCAAATATATAGAAGTGGCCAAATGCTATGGAATTATTGGGATGAGGAAATTAGTTGATCGTCCCAAGTCTCAAGGCGTCTCTCTCTCTCTCTCTGATCAAAATTGTCACAGAGGAAAAAATTCACACTAGAATTTATATTCCTCTTGGATTCCCCACATCTGAATTGCAATCTTCCTTTAATGAGCTGAGCCTCTGAGAAAATAGTAGGAATCGAGGAAAGACTGATCTAGTTCTTTTTAATTAAATTCCTCTACCTTTCCCCACTCTAAAAATAGATGCGGAACAATGGCTGGCTGGATGTGTCCATTAATCTGATGAAAATTAAAATTCAGTACTTTCACTCAAACTGAAATATCATAAATTCTGATGGAAGTGATCTTCTTACTTTTTTCATATGGAGAGAAGTAAGAAAAAAGGAGGACATGAGAATTCTTCAAAGTCCTCCAGCACTTTACTGCCTCAGTATCCCCAAGAAGGATGTCATGGGGGCAGACGTGCATACAACAAGAAACTTGAGACTTTTACGCAAATTGTCTACATCAATACTTACGCAGTTTCTATATGACAAAAAAAAGCTACGTACATACAAATACAATAAGTAGGAAAAATCCCTTCCAGCTGGGGAAATCTTCTGATGGCCCTTGTCCATACATAGAGACACTCAAGTATGACAAGAAGGTCTCTTTGTGTAGAAACTTTTGAGAGAGAGAGAGAGAGAGAGAGAGAAAACAAGTCTGGAGACAAGTTACAGGTTAAGAGTGTGCCAGTTGTTTTGCCAAAAGCATTCACTTACTATACTTTTTGAGTAATGCTATTTTGTTCGAAATGCTCGGATGGACAGAGTGGACAGTAGTAGCAGGAGACAGGGCAAAGGCAATAATATGAGAAAAGAACAAACAAAAAGAGAAAGAAAGACTGAAATTGGATTGATTACTTTAGTCACACCTACACAATTCATATAAGTATCAATTGTTATAATAAATAAAGTCTGACACACTTATTACTCCTTCTATAATAAAAAGCAATGTAATATGTATGTACATAAGGAGAAAATAACTTTCTCTCTCAATGCAAAAGGGCAATGGATGTGTATGACGGAAGAATTCTTATGTAATCAAATGCGTGTTTGTAAGTTAAGTTGACAAAATTCCTGTATCTATAACTAATGCTACCGGGTAATTAAATAAAGTCAAGTTATTTCGCACGTAATATAAAACCAAGGAAGAAAGTTTGAAATATGAGAGGATGAGAGCTAAATGAGATTGTCGGAGAGAATTGCTCAAGAATTCCTTTATGGTCTTCTTCAGACCCTACTCCAGCATCCTCAGTCATGCCTCGCATACAGATAGGAACTAACTAAGCATCAAGCACTGGAGTCAAGTGTGTACATATGTAGTAGAAAAAAAGTTAGCTATAAAAATTGTTTGGGGTTGAAGGGGATGTGTATATTTCGGGTGGTTGAGAAGCAAGTAAGAAAAATCCAAGAAATTTGCTACAAGAAAAGAATCAAGCAGATTATTTTGGAGGAGAAAGAACCGGTGAAACAAACGAAAGTCATTTCATTGGTTTTGTTGGAGATTTTTGCGGGTTCACTGTCGAGGTATTTGTGAGTGTAAAAAATGGACGGGATTTTTTACCTCTTAACGGAGGAGATGTGGGATTTTATGTTTTACTAGAAGCTTTGGTGATATGCACATGTGTATAATTATGTATCTGTCTTTGTAGGGCTGGACGAGATAGAAATGACAGAGAAGGAGCAAATGCATAGAGCGACTGGACTACTATTGTCAAGGAGATGTTGTCTCATTTCGAGTGTCCATCAAAAAAGTTGACAAGAGCTCTCCACTCGGTAGTAGTAATTGGTGAAAACCATGAGAAATCGAAACTAAAATTTTGGACTACTTTCCTTGTCCGCTGACTTGATGGCACACATTTCTATACATCTATATTTTGACTATACATGAAATATTGTGTTTGGTGGAAAAAGTGGCAGGGATAGGGGATATTTTATTATGTAGGAGGATATGCGTGTTGGGAGATTGTGGATAAGCTCAATACTCTCTCCTCGTGTCACACTACTGTTGCTATAACAATGGTAAGAAAAGGAGAGGCAAATCAGTAAAATGGAAACCTGGAAGCTTAGACATCCACTGTCGTTGTCAATTTCCGTCATGCTATGAGCCATGACTGACACAAGTTACAAACTACATTTGAATTCCCAATTGAAGCACAACAAAAGAAGAGCCATTTGTTTTGTTATTTTCTCTTTTTCCTCTCTCTCTCTCTCACTCTCGTCTCTTGCACAGCACACACACACAACCTGTACAACGTCACATTCAGGTCTTTGCTTTATTGAAATTGAAAGTCAGTTCACGGTTATCTTCTTTGCCTTCTTTTACACATAGCTTAAACTCAAATGGTAGTTGTGCTCTCAAAAGTGACTTTGTATGTAGATACAGAGATTTTGTCTGGGTTAGTCCTACTGGTGCCGTCCTTGCAATGGATTCATGGAAAGTCTGACTGGCAGTCAGGAACTCAAATGTTCGTAGAGAGTAGAGAGATATATTGTTGATTGAGAGTTCAGTGAGCAAACTTGAGCTTTGTCACGTTCACTCTTTTCTCTTCTCTTTAGCCAAATATCATTTTGCTGACAATTCAACGAGCTGTTTTCCAATGATTTTGGTGCCTTTTACTTTCCCCAGTGATCACAAGTTTACGAATAGCCTTCCCTCAAAAAACAACTTGTTTCATTTCCAAAAACCTTTCTATCCTCATCATGCACGATCCAATCTGATAATGGTGTCCTCTCCCAAAAAACTATGTGCATGATGAAAATTTTAAGATGATGGGAAAATATTGAACGGATTCGACAGATTTTCGAAATTAACGGATTCGATTAATGTTAAATGCGTCAAAAATAGATTTTTGGTGGGCAGGTAACAATTACTCGTTTGTTTTTTCAGCAAATGCTTGAACGCAATTTTAACTTTTAAAATTCATATATTTTAAATCCAAAATTTGGAAATTCTCATTTTTTTAGACATCGGATGAAATCGTATATTTTTCCTCCGAGTCAAACGGTTCCAGGGACGTTTTTTATGTGGTGGTGACAAGGAAAGGTGGCAGCTGTGCAGTGATCCGTGAGCATTATTATTATCTTGAGGATCCGCCTTTTCCATAAGAACTCAAGCAGTTACTCCTTTTTGAAGGATGAAAGGGTCTGAAAGCTTGCATAAATCATTGGAATGCTTTTTGCTTTATTGCTTCATATCATAAATATTTTTCTCATTTGGATCTTAACTGAGTAGATTTTCTTGGCGTGCGTGCCTTTTTTTATGAGGATTTTATTGGATGATTCTAATTTTATTTATACTTTTATTACCTCCAGAACTTCAACAAATCGAACAACATTTAAAACCTGATTTGATTATTTTAGACATGAAGGTTCACTTTTTAAGGTAATGTGTCTCAGAACTAGTTGGATAACTTATAAAGAAATTCTAAAGTTAATTTTAATTAAAGAAACGAGAGCAATTTTCTACTAACGAAGTGGTAATATTTATGCTACAAACTAATTACAAGTAGGAGAGGAAAAGTGGGGAGAGTGCGGAGATTTGGGTAGAAAAATGTAGATATGCAAATGAGGATGACAGGGAAATGTGAGAGTCCTTTATAGTAACGTGGTGAGTGTGTGTGTGTGTGTATGTGAGGAGGGGCAGGCAGGAGGAAAAGAGAGAAAAAGGAAACGTGAGGAGGAAGGAAGGAAGAGATATAGAAGGGAGCTGAGCAAGGACAACTTTGTTAGAAGAATATCACGTTGATATCAATTTATTAAAAGACAGCTTTTCACGAGTGGTCGTGACAGGTTGTCGGGATGACGCTGGCGTGAATAGATGCCCGTGGGATGCAGTTTCCTGGGTCTTGTCTTTCATATCATACTGACATCCATCATCTTCTTGCGACACCCTTACCCTACACCATTCCCTTTGACTATGCCTTGCTCCTAAATAGTAGTACGGGCGGTGGTGGTAATGTGACCAGGAGATATACCACACAGTCATTACCAACTTTTTGTAGAATTTCAAAAACTTGACCCCATCATCAATTATTGTGATCTCCACTTATTCTAATGTAAAACTATACGGTGGTTTTCAAAATGAACCTCATTTACAACGCGATATTTCATCACCTTCTTCTAAAATTACCAAAGTTTTAGCTCTTTTTTTTACATCCACATAAAATATAGGCAGGTATAGCCTTGCTACTTAAAAATCCACCTCCTGAAACTTTATAGGTCAACTTTCTTACACCACCTCATTATTTACTTAGAATTTCAAAGGAAATTCCTATAACTCAACTGCTCGGGTGAGAAAAAGTTTTGTAAGATTTCAGACAATTCTATCAATTTAAATAGGAAAAAGGTCTCTCTGGAATTGCCTCACATATGATTGCAATGAAGAATTCCACACACATGCCGACGTGCCAGTGTCCGGGTAAAGTGGTTACCAGGGTATTTTGAAAGAAAAGTTGAATTTTATTTACCACATTTCATGTGAATATATTGCAAAATCTCAATTTAAACAAGATGAGTGATTGGAGCAGGAAGGTTTCCGACCAGGTAAGTAATAGCCGTGGCAATGATCGAGTCTCTTCCCTATCTCACATTACGCAAAAACACAATTTAATCATCTCGAGAGATTCTCATCAGTATCGCATCAACATGTACTTTTAAAGAGGACATCACCATGACAACATCTCAAGTTTATAAAACAATTTTACAATACTGAATTCACCAGCCTCAAGTTTTGGAAAAACAGTGCTAATAAGCCTGACACATATTTCCGAAATACCCGTATTCCGTGATTATTTGCACGCAAATGAATGTAAATTTGTTTGCTTAACTTTTCCAAGAGTTTGACTGATTCCTAAACAATATGGCTTTGAATTATAGGCTCTGAGCAGGTTTAGGGAAACGAATACTAAAAACGGTTGACTTCGATTCGCAAGAATTTTTGCTTGTAACCCATTTCGCTAGATATTTTATAGTGGTAATGTTTTTTTTCGATGGATATTTTAAAAAAATTGCCTTCATATTTCTTAAATAAAAAATTCGAATTTGAACTTTTCCCCCAAATTTTACTTAATAAAAATGGCTTACCTGTACATAGTCATTTCTCAGTTTGAGACGTGTGAGTATATTCTGTTACTCAGAAAAAATATTAGGAATTTCTTCATTTTCTCTCCAATGACACTTTTATTACCACCTTCCGCACACACCTTTTTCCTTGAGAAATGGTTCATCTTGTCGGCGTATTATTACTACAAAATATCTATCTACAAGAATAATGTATGTGAACGTCTTTGAGAATTGCTATCCATTCAATCATGGGAAAGGCTCTTTTTCAGAAAATAAACATGGAAACGGACAGGGAAAAATTTCATCGATTTGTTTGTAGGCCGAGAGAGTGATAGTAAGGGGGAAAATGAAAACTAAATGTGGAATGAATTTTGAGGGAAGTATTAGTAGTAGTTTTGATGATGCGTCAGGCTAGGAATATTTGTCAGTAGTGGTGAAGTGACAGTGAAATTTACAAAATGTTCCGTACCATAAAATGGGAAATTATAGACACAAAATGCTAATAGAGTTGATGGTGTTAGTAGGGAAGTTTTATTCATGAACTTGTGTTTCCTCAGAACTCTGTACGCACAAAATATACATGGAACTTCTCACATTAGAGCTTCTCCTTTCTGGCTCTCTACACTCCAATTCATAACGAGCATCTTCTTTAGCAGAGAATATATAAACATATTAATACACACTACAGCTATGAGTATATGCTTTGTAAAGGAAAATATGTACCCCCAAGCAATACACTATTAGGGAGATGTGTATGAAAAATATCTATTTATATGTACTTCCATGCATTGAGTGTGGTTTTGGTGTAAAAGAGGGGTGTAATTTGTTTTGGTTATTCTAATTCACCAGCACGTTCCGACTTCACAAGAGGCAGAGAGATCATGAAAAATGTGAACACGAGAGAAGAATTTTGGAAATAGCGTTAAAAAAAGGAACAATTTACATGCATGAAATGAAGGGCCAGGAAGATGGAATGGCAGGAATAATTCTGCGGCCGGGATGGTTTATCGGTAAATTAAGATTATGCTTTTGGCTGGCACATCATTTCATCTTGGATTGCTTTTTTCTCCTCCATCCCGGCATCCTTTTCCCTATAAAAACCCTGAACGAGAAAAAAATGTATGCATCTTTCAAAAAAACTGTCTGGTTTTCTCGTTGCATTTTTTCCTTATGCTCTCTCTCTCACACACATTAATGCAATAGATGCTCTTTACTATGCGGACCATCGACATTTTATTTTATATTTTGCAATTCGCCACATGATGTGCTCCTTTATATTTCACAGGTCTACTCGCTACTCGAAGAAGGAACGTAATAATGAATTACTGTCGTCTGTTCTAAATTATCCTCAGTGTTTTGCTTATGACGATGTATGTATGTATCT
>JAQFXU010002544.1:0-20219 GCA_034693705.1 Spatulosminthurus flaviceps
CACCAATGTGTTTCTCTTGGTCAGTACTACAAACTCATCAGCACTGTTATATGTATATTCCCAGAAGAAAACGTTTTTCGCATTCACATTTGGGAAAAAGTAACCCTATGTATTTTGCTTTTACTAAAATAATTAGATATGATTGCCTTGCGTTTTTGTCGTAGAGCCTCGACGCCAATCAACTAATTTGCTGATTGCAGCAGCTTTATATAATTAGTGCATTGGTATGTAATCCAATATCTGAGTTACTTTTTTATTTAACAACGTTTGTCCCTCCCTAAGACACAGGAGCTGACAGAAATGTAAATAAAATATCATATAAATATTGAGCTTTCTGAATGATCCATTTCTCTCGTGTTAATCATGTGAAAATTATTACCTAAGTTCCTAACATTGCGTGTCATAGTAACACAGAGCCGCATCTGAAAAGCTCTAACCGACGTTGAGGTCAAACAAAATGGTTTTTTTTCTGCAATAATATTTTTAAATCCAATTTTGGTTCCAATGCCTTGTTATATTTTCTCATGATCATTTGGTAATATTGCTTCATTTCCTTCAAGCCCACATCGCGTAAGAAGCAGTGTAAAGCACTTGAGAAAAACAGTAAGAAATTATTTCGTCTATTAACGACATTAGTGCGGCACCGTAGCCCTCAATATTGTTTCCACTAAAATATTTTGATTTGCCATGAATGAACTCAATTTTTTTAATGGAACGATTTTGCAAATACTCATTTTACTCCTTCATTGTTGCCCAATGAAATTTTTGCTTGTTCTATCTAATACTATTTGTTTTGAGAAACTCCCAAGTATTTAACGTGGACTAACAAAGTTTCCTTCAAGGTACTGTGAATGGTCTCTAACTGTCTCTCAATCTTTACTTGCAAAGAGTGGTCTGTCAATCGAGGAGGTGCCATTTCTGTCAATAATCTTTTAAGTGGCATTCAAGCCGCACATGGCAAACGACACTCAATTTTCTCTGAAAATCAAACCGCTCAGAACCACAAGTAATTTATTTGGGTTATAGTTTTCATGTAAATATACGCCAATCAATTAATTTAGTAATGCGACGGCATTTTTCGGAATCCAGGATCGTAGAACACTGTAACGTCCTTCGCGGACGAGAATTTTGTGATTATAAATTATGTCAAAATCTCTAAATGATAAATTTGATGGATGTCACTCTGACCAAATTATGACCAATGTGACTGGGAGAGAAAGTTTTGGTAAAAATTCTTAATAGTTGAAAGGTTATTTATTCTTGTAATTTGTGTCTATAGATTAAAGCTCAGCCATAATAAATTTTCTACACAAACTTTATATGTTGAAAAATTAAAAAATGTAAAGCTTGGAAATCAAAAAACCTTACTTTCGTAATATCCTTCATGGAATTGAAAAAGAATTGCATCATAGGACATTTAAATTAAACTAAATTTCTGGAATATAATTTTCAACCAATCCAAGCTTAGATTCTTTTTCATTAAACCTAATGGGAACTTTCGGGTAAATTTTATATCCAAGCCGCTAAAGTTTCACTAAATTTATGAACGCTCAACAATGCAGACGATGCATCTAGCCAGGAATTGTTGCTCGTCACTCTGTGTAGCTTAGAAAGAATTCCCTTGACCTCAGCAACTCTTCCCTTCATTTGCTCGAGCTCTACGGGAAACTTCAGAAACCACAATTTCCTTCCTCTAATTGTAAGTACCACACGCGCTATTCCATAATGGGTTACTTTTTCCGATATGTGAATGCGAAAAACCTTTTTTTCTGGGAATGTGTAACAGGGCTGATGCGTTTGTAGTACGCAGTAGTGGTTGCAGGGCGGTCACGTGCATAACACGGGAGTTATCGGGTATTTTCGGTTATTTAGCGTTAAAGCACCATGCATAATTTATAATTATTATTACTTTAAAAATAAATTGATTCACCTTAAACCACAGGTCACACGTCCAAATTGAAGCATACCTTAATTTTCTCAGTCAACCCTGCTAACAATGGGGACCCCCCCAGTGAAAATCTCGGATTTCCATGAGCTATATGTCATTCGTAAGGTCCCGGCAAGAGCATTTCAACGGTACCCACCATATATCTGTGTGGGCCTTAGTTTTTGAGCAAAAAATTGGTGAAGATTCCGTTTAAATACATGGAAAATACGATATTTTATCCCCAATTGTAGCCACTAAATTTTGATTGACTGTAACTTTTGAACCCCCCAGCCAATTGCAATGATACCTAGCAATTCTGAAATCTTATAATGAACGGATTTAAGATCTTGTTTAATCAAATACATCATCCAGACTTTAATTCTACAGGGTATAGGGGATGTAAAATATGTCGGTATATTTGATATATCGACGGCCGAAACATTAAATGCGGCCTTCCACATTTGTTACTATCAACAATTATTAAATTTTAACTGACGTACATTTTTGGAAAACACACTTTGAATGTTCACCACAACATTGGATTATCTTTTGTGTGGTTCAAAACTAAAATGCACATTTGGTTAGTATATCAGTACAACAGTACACAACCTTAAACTCCGGAAGCTTTTTCAAAAAGAGGAAGGTCTTTATCTATCGAAAAATAATTTCACGTGCAAAATCAATTATGACGAATCTGAAATATTTGTAATTTATTACTAATTTTGAGCCCATCCTATTGTTCGGTTTATTTAAAAATTTTACTCCAAATTCGGTATCTGCATTTGATGTACGTATGTATTTGCGGGGTCCGAGGGTCATCCATTCATATGTAGGATACCCTTCGGTGTCACTTGAAGCCTGAGGCTTATCGTGCGCTCCCCTATACTGTTCCTGTTAGCTCATGCAGAGTCTCTTGGTAGCTATGATGTAAGCTTGTATTTGATGTATGTATAGTTGCTGTTTATTTCCTTCCAAGTGTCATAAAATTAATGGTCCTTTCAGTAGTACATTTTTGTTGAACTATTTGTTTAAAGTTAAGATTCAAATTCAATGTTTGGGAAAAAGCATTGTTTTGCCAAACTTTTCAGTAACAATACACTCGAGAGTTCTACTGCAAATATGCAAACGGTTGCTGATATTTATTATGGTTCGAAATGTGGTCCTTAATTTACTTGAAAGGGAATAAACACTCGTACATGCTTTCATTGATTCACCAGGACAGGGGATTTCCATACGTTCCGATAAAAGGTAATTTTACACTTTTCCAGCCCAACAATTGCAACTAGTCAATATTTTAGTCAATATTTAGTTCCTTTTAAACCCACATTTCCTATGTCGCTTCAAATTGGTTGTACTTGATCGCGTTTTTAAAAAATTAGCAAATAGGAATAATGAAAATAGTTATTAAAATTCAACGGTACTGTTGTTGAAAAATTTTGTTCAAATGTTTTCAAACAAAATTTTTATTGTGTATACTTTTTGTCATTCCTCTGTTTTTCACTCAAATTTTTGCCTTTTTGGCTCAGGGATTTTAAACATGGAGGTGGAGCTGAAATAATGGTGAGGGAGTTCCGAATGACCACACTGAAAATCCAACTTGTGAATTACGTGTACGCAGATGTTCATTACTTTACGACAGTGATCATCCTTTTCCTATCGATTCTCGGTATTTTTATGGGCATCAAACTTTGGGGGGAAAATCTCATTGCATATTTGCTACTTTTCATTGGCTTCTATACGATTTACTCCTTATATTCATCTTTGGGAAAATGTATGAAATTCCTGAGAAGATGGCCGAGTTAAAGAGGAGAGCATGTGCGGTTGGGCGAGGAAGAAGCGGGTGTTCGGAAATGAGATACTTGGAAAAATCCTTGGTCTCATTGTCAGTTGATTGCAAGGGAATTAGAGCTGGCACGTTCTACACGATTGACCAAAGCTAAACTCCTACTTTCGTTGATTACGTCTTCAATCAAATTGTCGGCTTGCTTATTTCTTTCTCCTAGGTTTGTCACCGGCTGCGGCGCCCCCTGTAGTCTCTATTCCCCCGGGAAATATTGTTAGAACCCCATTTTCAACCTTTTCGTAAAACTAGAAGAATTTCATCTAGAGAATAATCACTATGAAAGATCAATGAGACCACCATTCAGTTAGGAGAGCTCAACATTTTGGGAGGAATATGATAGTGCCCTGGCGTTCCATTATTGGCTTGTTTATTTTCAAAAATATTATGTGTTACTTATACAAAAAAATAGCATGTATTTTTGAAAATAAATAATGCATAGCTTGAAAATGTTTTCTCAAGTTTATTTCACATATAGAAAAAATATTAAAATATTTATCCTTTAAGAAACAATGAGGAAATTAATATTTTCTTGTTCCACTTAAATTCATTTTCAAATCCAAGGCCCTTAAATTTTCACAAAATATTGAACAGAAAGGAAGGATTTATTGAAAATGAATTCCTCTAATATTGCTACCTCCGTACTCCCAAGTAATGGGAATTGACCTTTCCTCTTTAAAAAGCCGAAATTTTGTTTAGCACGTGTTGCCATTTAGTAGACCATCATTTAGCTGCAACTTTTTGTAAAATAAAATTTCCAGAAAAATGAAACTCACTAATATGTACTAAAGCATATTTATTCACATGCATATTGTAATCTTTGACATTCATAAGTACTGTTCAACAATTAAAGGGCAGGGGCATGGGAACCATTTTCAAACTCGGGGATACATTTTTTGCATATTCAGAGAGAGATACATGCATTGGTATAAATGGCATGAAATACATGATCGTGATTTAAAATTTTAACACATTATCGCCACGGGCGCGAATATCAACCATAGTATAGCTAAGATGAAATTTGGACTAACATTTTCCGACACTTCCTCGGAGCAATTTACTGAGGTACAATGCATTCAAGATCCTCATTAATTTCTGATATTATTGGGCGAAATCTAAAAGTCCCTTAACCTTTTCGGTACTAAGCAAGACTTAAGTTGTGAATACAATTGGAATATTTTGGAATTCTGATTCATACTTTTGCCGTCCTTTTGATTGACTCAATTTATTCCAATACAGAAATACTTTCTGCAGGTTTCTTTCATATTTAATTCAAACGTACATTGAAGCTTTGTAATTTTTAATGCCTGGCTCAATAAGTAAAGGGAATATTCATCTGATTAAAGGAAAGCGTGGGAAAAGTAGCTCGAGATGAAAATAAAAAATGTCCAAAAAGTGTGGGGTACAATAGCATTAGCTGAACCTCGCAAGATTTTTTCCGGATGGTGAACGTTCTTGTTAGTTTCGACAGCACTGTTAAAGAGATAACCATAAGTAACCTTGTTTTCAATAAAATCCATTCGATACCACATTCCGGTTGGCTTTACGGCCGTCGAATCATCATACAAGAAACGCACAGCTAGCAAAACAAAACCGCCTCGATTTTCTCGTAGATATTTCGTAATAACAGGAACAAATGCTTGGCGATATTTATCTGCCTCTGCCTTATCCTGAGGAAATACATTGTACGCTTTATCAGGCGGTCCTCCCAACTCAAGTGGAATCCCATAGCCCACTTCCTCCTTGTTTTCATCCAATGAGAACCTCTCATCGGTGTAGTTTTGCCCATCAATTTGCACCCTGTCCAGCCCTGTACGGTTTCGTAGGCTTCCCAAGTAAATATATCCGTGGACTCCTTCCAATCTATGATTTCCCGCCCCCAGTATATACTGAAAATGTTCGAGGGAAGAGACATTCACCGCAGTAACACCCACCATGGTCCACCAATCTCCGACCAGATCTGGGACACTCCTCTTCGGTTTGATAACGGTTAATTGGGAAGCTGAGCCTCGTATTTCCGCCCCATCCAGCTCATTGGAAGAACAAGGGCCTATGCACTTGACGCCTTGGAGAGTCGAATCAATGGAATTGCCGTCCATTCCTGGGTAAAATGCTTTCGACCAGGATTCGCAATTACAGTTGCTAAAAAGGCGGACACAGGTTCCCTCCGTATCAACGGACTTGATTTGTCCAGAATAGTTTACACTAAGCTTTCGGCATCCCTTTTTCTTCCCATCAATCTTGAATTGTTCATGATTGCCTATGGATAAAATTTTTAAATAATAATAACAATAAATACAGAAGAGATGCTCATTAAAGTCAATTTTCATACCTGTGAAGTTTGTTCCGGTGTAGAGCTTCGCACGAGGAGATTGGATCATATTTCCTTCAAATTAAACATGTACAATCACTTTCGAATTATAATGCCATAATCTATTTTTACTGGGAAGTGTAATTCACACTGCATAAAAAGTTTAGCCGCCAATAAAAGCACGCAAAACACAAATAAAGGCCATAGAAGCTAAAATTTAATGAAATGAAAGAGTAACAAACAAAGCTTCGAGATATCTTTTCAAGCTCTTTTGAATTTCGAAAAAATGAATCGGAAAATATTATCTATTTGGTCCAATATCTCATAACCTTAAGAATCCTGTGTTCAACACTTAATAGTTAAACTCTGCATAAATGATATTTGGGATCAATTCAAGCGTTTATCAAATAACTATTGAAAAAGAAACTTTGATGCGAACAATTTGCTGCTCCAATTTTAGTTTCAAAAGCGAAATATTGAAAAAAAATTCTGTTAATTTAGATCAAAATAGAGAAAATCACCTAAAGCAGAGTTTACTTCTTGGCCTAATTCATTTTTAGACTCGGCAAGGGCTGTTCTTGGTAATTGGACCAATATCGCTGGAGAAACAAGAATCAAGAGGAGTAAACGCCTATAAATTAGACACTTTGTAAAATCCATGTTGAACAGAGAGAACGCATATTTCTATTGTGGATGACAAAGGGTCAAGTGCAAGACTGAAAGACAATCAAGGAAAGAGGAGTGTCTGTATGAGTGGACTCAATTTTATCATTAAGTTTCCGGTAGATTTCTTGGAAATGAGGTGTAGAGACGATGAGAAAAAAGGGGTAAATTCTAAATACAACAAAAAACCAAATATTAACGTAAAATTCCCTATGCCAGAAGGTTATTTATTTTTAAGTTTACGCTCAAATGTGGTTGCAGGAGCATGAATTTTATGTAAAATAAACGTGCCAAGGTTGGGAAAATTTTACGTGGAATTATTTCCTTAAACGTTACTCTCTGCTAATTCAGCGAGGGTTTTATATTTACCCATTGATATGCGGTCAAGTTCAATGCTATATTTACAAGTAACAAATTATGCAACCGGAAAAATTTACATAATTCATACAAATAACATACAAATGCAAATGACCCCACTCATATTGCTTTTTTAACATCTATTTGTATTTTGTCGCCCTACTTGTATCATAATATAATAATTAATAATTTAATAATATTAATAATTTAATATTTAATAATATAATAATAACCACGTAAGAATGGGTATGTCTGTCCCGTTGTCCCGATGTCATGTTGTCCCATCTGAATTCTAATATCATGAAGCTTTGAGTAAATATACAAAAGATATTAAGTAAGTTTCTCAATAAGCATTAATAACACTTATTGTAGTAATGTTGGATTGTGACAAATGGAATCAAAATTTTTAAATGTTATTAGTGTCATGAAGGATGTTTACAACAACATTCATTGATATTGATAGGACAGTTAGAGAAAAAAATTATATTTTATGTTTTTTATATAAATATTTTAACGCATGAACACTTGCGGACCGATTTCAACCATTAAAGAACTCATCAGAGTGTACGGCCTAGTGAAGTAATGTTCACAAACAACTTGAGATCCAGCAAATCGGTCCAGTAGCTTTTGCTTTACCGTGATGAGCTCACGGACGAACAGACATACCGATAATTTTAAGTTAAAATCACCCAAAAATTATTTTTATTAGCAATGAATTTTTTTTGTCACGCTCCCTTACATGATCAAAACATTACAAGATTGGATTTATGGATGACGCCGGACAGATTACTGATATTGAAGTGACTGGCGTTTTAAGTTTAGGTGAATTCATGTCGTCATATAGTTTCAATGAATTCGTGCTAAATGTTATATTTTTTTCCATGTTGTTATTAATATACATATATTAATAACATGTTTGTTAATAACAATGTTTTGAACATGTAAGGGAGCGTGACAAAAAAATTGATTGCTAATAAAAATAATTTTTGGGTGATTTTAACTTAAAATTATCGGCATATCTGTTCGTCTGTGAGCTCATCATGGATGTAAATCTTAAAGGGGTATACTGGAGGCGGAGCTTAGTGGCACAGGGACATGTGCCCACGGACAAAATTCAGGGGGTTAAGTTAATGGCATTGCACCCCCAATTTTTTGGTGGTTTTTTTTACACAGCATTTCTCCTGCTTATTTGTTTTAGGGCCGTATTCATGTGACACTCTAACACTAGCAATCCCGTGAGTGAGTGTTGAGGCATGAGTGAGATTGTGTGTCTCCCTGGTATTCAAGGCTCCACTCACCCTAAAATGTGTGCATTGAACGCATTATGCTCTTTAGGGGACTCTTGAGTTTTAACTCAAAGTTTTATATGAGTGAGTGGTAAATTGTAAAATATTGTAAAATACACTTAAGTGACCGTTTTACTAATGCAATGGGAGACCAGTCTTATTGTACTGAGTCAGGAATAAAACGTAAATAAAGTCAAATGAAATTGAAATGAAAAGAAAAAAGTGGAGAATCTAGTCACCAAATCGGTGACTAGAATCATCACTCACTATTTCGAGTGACCTCAGCGAAAGTTGAGTGAGAGGGTCCAAGACGAATTCGAAACAGCCACTAACCCTCAAAAAGTGGCAAGTTTAGTGCCGAATTTAGTGCCAGTGAGGTAACATGAGTACGGCCCATTGTCTGTGCTAATAATGTATCTTTGTTTTTACGTTGGATATACAAACAAATAAGTGTATGCAGCAAGTCGCGGTCGATATATGTTCAAGTCTTTGCTCCCGCTCAAGTTCTTGGAAAGGAGCAAAGGGGACGGTGTTCCTCATATAATATCTAACTTTTATTATTACAATGAGTTAATATTTATGATAATGTGCATATGTAAAATTACATGTTTGAGCAGAAAAATTTCCCGTTCATTATTCACCACAGTGTCTAAACAACAATATTTTCCTAGATGCATGCACATAAATTATTGGAGGTACTAACAGAATCCCGTCATTGGAAAAACTCGAACTTGTACAAGTTTGTCAAATTTTTCAGTTTGCAACTTTCATAGGGTTGAGTTTCAGTGGAAACCTGAGCAGTGGAATTTCAAATGCATTTTCAAGTTTTATATCCAAATATTATAAGGAACTTTTTCGTAAAAGCATTTTTCTATAAACGCAAATGAGCGGTATTTTTTAAAATTTGCTTACACGTCAGCAGGAAAATTTCAAAGAATGAACAAAAAAGAATCCCATAAAAATTTCGTCATCGTTAATTTCGTAATAAGAGGATTTTTTTGAAAGACTAAGTATAAATAAATTTCCTCTGCCTCGATCCTTAGAAAATTGACAAAATAATATATGTGTAATAATAATGATAAAATAATTATTGTATCAAGGGATACAATAATCGTATGCATTTTTCTGAAAAACAAGCGTTTGAAGTCATACAATTTCCGGTTTAATTAGCGTGTTTCCTTGTTCAAGCAAGCGTTTCTGCGAGTCACCTTAATAATGGGCGGAGTTAGCATTTGTCGAATCATATTACATATCATATATACACCCAAAATGAATTTCCCAAGCAAAGGGTTAGCCACAAAACTACTAAAATAGCTCGATTCCTGAGTAAATAAAAATATTCATTCTCCGCCGGGAATCCCTCCCACTCATTTTTCTAGTACTTCCAGACATAAAAGAATAAAAAAGGCGTTGGCTGGTGTTGTCACGTAGACAAACGCCTTCGAAAAGGAATAATCGCTGGTTTTAATTTTATTTTTACGAAGGACCACCCTCTCAATGTGAGGGACAAATTTCAAAAAAATGATGAGCTTAAAATAATAATAATTAATTATTTCCCCAAATAAACCCAACACTTCACATTTATAATTGTTATTCCCAATATTTTATTTATAATAACACTCAATCAAGCAAATAATAATTATTACAACAATTAAATTCAACTTCAGTTGAAATGTTCACAGGCACAAACTTAAACTAATTGTAAGCAAACTAAATATACGTCCTGCTCATTCCAACTCCCAAATCCTAATGACAATGAAAATATAATAATTCCTTATGATACAACAAAGAACGTACGAACTGTAACATTTAACGTCCGAACGAAAACTTAACCAAAACGAAGATTTTAATTTTCCCTACGTTTTAACCTTACGCGTCTGAGATCGCAGTACGTACTTACACGCCTTCTGAACGTTCTGGCCATTTTCATTGCTGGGCCCTGCAATTGCAATGCAGGGCTCATTTGCCTTTACATTTCTACCCAAATTACCCTCCTCAGTATTATTATCATCAATATCGAAGGTTCCAGGAGCAGGGGCAATTTGAATTGGTTGAGACTTACTTATTTTAATATAATTATTTCTCATGCCTTTATCCATGCCTCTACTCTTATGAATTCGTGCATATTCAAGCTGCGACAGCTGGAAAAGGGAAATAATCCAAAATTGCGGATCGGGTCTGCTAAAAATCTTCTAGGCATAAATCATGCAAATGTTACTTGTTGTGGGATTTCGTTGTGTTTGTGTCCATTTTTCATTGAAAATGAGGCCACTTTTGGCCGAAACTCGTTAAAAAAATTATGGCGAGAATATACAAATATTTTTAAAATTCCAAAGCCCCAGTAATTATTACAAGGTTTGCTCATCAAGTCAAATTGTATAAAATCCATGCGTCGTTACTTTATTTGCAGTTTTTTTTTTACTTTGACGTCAATCTGAAATGAAAGAGAATTTTACAAAGGAAAAAAGTTAAAATATTTCGATTCGCTCGAGGTTTTCCACGTGGAGGGAACTTAATTAATTGGGAGCTTGACTTTACCTCAGAACTGGAAATACCACGAGTTATTTCCGTGTATTTTATCCACGATGAGCTACAAATCGTTCGATCAGTTCAGAAATAACCTAAAATTACGAGGAATTAAGGCGCTGGCAGGAAAAACCTTTTTGTTTAAATTGGAAACTTCGTGGAGAGTCGACTCAGTTTTTGCCGAAGTTTCCGAACGTCCACAAGTTATTTCCACGACTCATTTTCTATAGCTTATATTAATTTGTGTCATTGTTGAACGAATCGAAGGACGAAGTATATTTTGAAAAAAATGAATTCCCTTCAACTAATTTTTGTAGCAATGCTGTCTGTCAGCAGTTCTTCTATGTTTGACGCAGCATTGGGAGAGAAAACGAGGGAGAAATGGGGTAAGCTGAGAAGATCCGTTTGTAACGATGAAACTCAACTGCCTAACTTTTATTGGAAAACTCCAACAAGTTTTAATCACAATTTTGATAATGTTTCAACAGAACTAGATGAAATGGATTACGAGTGGGAGCAGATTCAAGAGCAGGTACAAAAATACACAAGAGAACAAAATGAGTACACAACATCCCGAGATGGCTGGTTGGAGATTTACAAGCGACAACAGGCAAAGAAGCAGACGAGGGAAAAGAGCTGCCATTTCCCATCTCTTGAGGAAATAAAAGGTTTAAACCAACTAACTTGAGATTTTAAAAATAATTTAAAGCGTTGGTCTCTATGGGGAAAATACAAAAATCCAAATCACGCGTCCCTTGCCAAATCAGTTTGTGAAGAAAAACCCTTAAAATCCTACCCGATTTTGTTGTTGCTCGTCACTTTTTGTCACTTATAAAAATTCCCCCTCAACCTCAAAAAAACTCTTCCTTTCACTTCTGTCAGCTTTTTTATCCGAAACTTAAGAAACCATAATTTCTTTCCTCTGCCTCACGTGATGAAATCTTATTCTTAGCACGGAATAAACATTTTGCAATTTGTTTTTATTATTTTTATAAAATGTTGAATTACTGCAGAGAACATTCTACAAAGTCCTCACGCCAAACTCTTCACCGAAGCGGACGGATCGGGTAAGAACCGAATTTATAAAATTCCAATCCTTATTTACTTGTAAATTATTTAAAAAAATAAAGTGCATGTCATTTTTGGACGGATTAAAATTGGAATAACTCATTGTTGAAGAAGTAACAAACTGAATGATGGACATTTCCAGGCAACGTCGAGGTCTATGATTTCAAATCCCCCACTCATGAGGGAGGATGCTATAACTTGAAGGAAAAATATCGGGAAGAAATTAAATCAGTGGACCCCGAGGGAAACTGTGTTCGTTTATTCAGCATATTAGGTTGTAGAGGGTGGTCACAATCAATCTACCCGGGAAGCACGATCATCCCCGATGCCAAGTTAGAAGGCGTTAATTCCATCGGTCCTTGCGTCCCCAACGAATTTGAACATTCCGCCATTACCAAATCATCCCCGCCTCAACTGAAAAAACTCCCTTCCGCCCTGGAATCCTTTGCAAATGTCCCCGATTTAATTGGCGACACTTGGAGTCGATCTGAAACTTTCACTTCCGTGGATCCGACCTCAAATCCCCTGTATTCATATTTACTTGGACCAGGAAACCGAGTTGAAGCCTTGAGAGGTGAAATACGCGGAAGTCATTTGAAGTCTGGAGAAACTGCAGAAAATGGACGAGTTGCAGGGCTCGGGCAAAGTTTCTATTCTAAACTTGAACTTGGAAAAAGTGACGAGCCTGGTTATGGAATTCCGTTGGAACTTGGCGGCCCCGCGGATGCAATCTACAACGTTTTCCCACAAAACCGGAAACAAGCAGTTAATTTCAAAGGAAAGATCGTCCCTTGGGTGAAGGAGTGGCTCACAGACAATCCCAGTAACGTTGTTTATTGGAACGTTAATTTTGTTTACAAAAATCCCAATACAACCCGCCCATCTGGAATCTGGTACTGGGGAAATCAACTCAAGGGCAAACTAATGTATGGCTACGTTCCGAATTCGGAATAGATGGTCTGCATTTATTGCTACTATTGAATCGTTGAATCATTTGTAATTGGCATGTGCTATAAAATTCGGAAACGTAAAACTTTTAGTTTTCAAGAAACAAAATCAGAATTACTCAAATTGAGATAAATCTAAATGTTCCATGGGATTCAAATTAATTGCATTGAAATTTTGGCTTTAATAAATTACCAAACTTTTCCTGCACAATCTGGGCGACATAATTGCGCGAATGATTCGCAACTGAGTCGGTCCACGCTGGAAAAGAGCATTTATAATACTTTACGCGGATATTTGATGTAATACATAAAACAAAATTTTCCAAACTTTTTTGCTCAAATTTTTCTTCTTTTACCACCCACAATGTAATCTGAGAATGGATTCGGTAAGGACAAATAATAATTTGTTTGGGTTAAAGCTTTCGCATACTTTCTAGGACACAAGTCTACGGGGAATATGTAAGCCTAAAGCATCATATGTTTTTAATTAAGTTTCAGAGAAGAGTGTGTGCGTGCTTTACATTCATGCTGGACACGGGAAATAACATGGGTAATAACATTGGTTTATTTGTTGTTAAGGTTCGACGCCAAACAATTTATTTATAGTACGATGTGAAATCCTTGAATCAGGTCATCCATCCTCAATGCATAAGAGTCATGTGTTGCGAGGAATAATTTAAGATGTTGGTAAGTAATTAACTGCGCAAACGCAGAACTTTTCCAGGGGGTCTTTCCCATTGAGCATAACAACCCACTCTGCCAAATCTTCAACAATTGAGGTATTTATTCCTTGATGCTCGTTAAAATGTTGGTTTAGTCCATGAGAGATAAAATTGTGGCCATTGACCCATTTTATCATTAAATGTTGATCAGTATGGCCATCGTTTTGGGATTTTACTGTTATGGACAGATTTGAGCAAAATTTAACGGATGAAAGAAAAACTTTAAAGCAACTCATTTTTAAGCTCAACATGCTAAGTATTTTAGAGCCTTGTTCTCTCTCTCTCGTGGACAGTGCCCATTAATGGTGAGAATTATAAAAAAAATTAATTGGTGCTTCAATAATGAAATACATATTGTAAAATTTAGAAAAATAAGCTTCAACTAATTTGCTTTATATTTTGCAATTTATTTTTTGGGGGGAAGGGGAAGTGACAAAATATGCGGCTCTAAGGCAATGACCATTTTTCCTGATTTTACTCTCCGTACACAGCCAAACGTCATCCTTCGCTTCCTCTTCCAATTTTACAGACTTCACTCTATTATTACCTGTACAGTTCAATCAGCAAAAATTAAAATAAGTGTTGGACGGCGTTGAAGTCTCACGGGATGGATTTATTTCCGAATATTTCATTTACTCCTCACAATTCACAATTCCCTAGAATTTGTACATTTACATCCTCACTCATTTCTTAAATATTGCAAAACCATAATTTACTTATGAGAATAATATTTATTATTAATTACAGTCTCAAATTTTTCTGTGATCACAGGTCCTTGACCATGGAAGGACATTCCAGGAATTTTAAAGAAATATTCAGTCATACTAAATGTTGTACATAATGAAGGCGTCCATTGGCATGTACAGCTTCAACGTCGACTTAGAAATAATCATTGGATAGTTCCTTCCTCTTCGTATAGATCGCAGGCATGAAAAGTAAAAAGCATTTGAGAAAAAGAGTAAGATAAGAAGGACGATTTCGTACGTTTCGTCATCAGTACGGCTCCGTAACCTTCAATATTTTTACACTTTTAATTATTTTGATTCGCTATGAAGAACCTTCATTTTGTTAATGGAACCATTTTGCAAATATGCAAATACACCTTTTACTCTTTCCTTGTTGTCCAAGTAAGTCTTCCCTTCTTCTATCTAAGCTTATTTGTTTTTGAGAAGCTCCAAGTATTTAACGTGGTCTAAAACAAACTTTCCTTCACTTTCAGCAATTCGGGGTTCTGATAGAATTGCGTATAGTAATCATTTGTACAATTAGTATGATTAATACTTAAGCTTAACTTTAGACTGGAATCCAAATTCTGATATTATGTACCGTGTCGAAAGGCAAATCTGATAAGAAGGACGGGGAATTTCTAGGGATAATTTCTTAAGTGGCATTGAAGCTTCATATGGCAAAATCAACTCAAACCCAAGACTATGCGAGTAATAACAATGAGTGAGTAATGTGGGTAAATTCGGTAACTTTGCTTTTAGTCTTGAATTTCAAATTGTTCTTTACTTTGAAAATTATTGTACTTTACTGTGAGAAAGTTTCATGAACTATCAAGTTTTCCATCCAAGGGCGCTTAAAATATTTATACTGTAGCCAAGCAAATTATTCCTGTTAAAAAATCCCACCCCAACAGTAGTAAAACTTACTGGAATAAAATATGATTATTGTTATACATGAAAATAGCAAATTATCAGTCAAAAAATATTTGTTACAATTTATTGAAATTTTTCAATACAACTTGATATAATCCCAGCAGACTTCTTTCCCTGGTTTCATTTCCCCAAAATCTCACCTCATTCTCTATTTAATAGGAAAAAAAGCTCCATGGACATTTTCGTAATTTGTGAAGGCTCTCGTGTGCAGATCAAAATCAAGTGTATCTCTTGAGTTTGTGAAAAGAACTTAATTATTGTTTTTTAAAAAATTTTCCTTCGTTCCCAAGGCATGACAAGTCTTTTAGCTTTAATAGGTCTTTTAGGTTTTATTTTAAACGGATGGAAACAGATTTTTAACCTCGACCCTTGACCGGTGTCATAAATATTTCCACCCAACAATTATTATTAACTTTGTATGTACTTTCCGACTTGAGGCAAACTTATGTGTTACGTTACTTACGTTATGTTTTGTTCGTATTTAAATTCATTGTCACACTTTCACGCCACTTGATTAATTCCTTGTCATCAAGCCTATACAGTTATAGATAGATTTATTGTCACGAAAACCTCGGTTCAAGCGTAACAAGGCTTGGAAGAGATTTGTAAAAAAAGTGACGACTCTACGCCGTTGAAAATTTCACCAACTTTTTCCCTGGTCCTGGAATTTACAGATATGAGTAGGGTTAGGTAGCGTCAGCGTCCCAAAATAAAGATAATACTCGGGTCAGCCTGCTCAGATAATTGTGGTACAATTTATTGTGGAATCCCTCTGTGAGCCGTGTGGAGTTGGAGTGATAACACAAAATATTTAAATCGGCGTTAAAATTATGCATTTTTGCCCTTTGGAATTACCACACGGTACTTTTTACAGTTTGGATTTGCGGGGGCTCAATGCCTTTTAATATTATCGCCCATTTTTGATTAGCCCTGAGCAACAACGTAAGTTATCATAACAAATCTGTACAATGCGCAAAATGGATGATGCGATGATGGAAAAGGCAGTACAAAGGAAAAACATTTTGCGATTTTTTCGTGTTTTATATATGCAGGAAATTAGTGAACTTAGTGGATGGTGGACATTTGGTTCACGCATGTGTCGGATGGGCAAGTGGCCATCGACGGATTTGTTCATTCAAATGCTGATCAGTAGGTCCATACTTTTTGATTTGACTGTTATGGAAAGGTTTGAGCACAATTGAACGGACGCAATTAAAATTTTCAATGCAATTTAAAATGTTAAATAATTTACAGCCATGTACTTTCTTTCGTGATCGCTGCCCATTAATGGCTATTACGGAAAAATTAATTAGTGCTTCAATCTAAATAAAATAAAATAAACATTATTATAAATTAAAATTCAGCAAAATAAGCTTTAGCAAATTTCGTTTATATTTGGAAAAATTTTATACAGAAGGGTAAGTGCGGAAAAATGTGACCCCAAGACACTCACCATTTTCCCTGAATTTACTCTCAAGGTAAAGCTTCAACGCCCATTAAAATATCCTTATTTTATGTTTTCTAAAACAACAAAAAACAAACTTTCCTTCAAGGTTCTGTGATTAGCATATTATTGGCTCTTGAACTGCACTTGAACTATCGACATTGTAGAAGCCACTTCTAGCAATAATTTTTTAAATGGCTTTGAAGCTGCACATGACAATCCGCACTCAATATTCTCTGAAAATCTAACCGCTCAGAACCACAAGTAATTTGTTTGAGTTAAGGTTTTCATGTAAATATTTTCAAGCTCAATCCTTGTTATTTTATTTGGGGTCCAAGCATGAAATGGTTAAATGCGTGGAAAAAGTACAAAAACTCGTACAGTTACATGTAGGTATTAAATCACTGTACTGTAAATCTTCGGTTCAAGCATAACAAGGCTTGGTAGAGAGTTATAAAAAAATGATGACTCAACGTCGTTTAAAATTTCACCAATCTTTTCCTTGTCCCGTATCTAAAAAAAACGTGTAGAATTAGCTGGTAGCGCCAAAAAATAAAGGTAAAACTCGGGTCAGCCTGCTCAGATATTTGTGGTAAAATTTATTGTTGAATCCCTCTGGAAAAATATTATTGCATTTATTTCAACATTTTTATCTGTCATAATTTGAAAAGTTGCACTGTTCTCTAGGAAATGAGCTATGAAAATTTATAAACCAATTCTTTAACAAATTGTCACCCAACATTTGATTGAAATTAATATTTTCCTAGTAATGGAATTTCATTTGAAGCGATTTCCTTCCTTAATCCGAGAAATAATGGAAACTTAAACCATGTGCAATTATTGCCAATTTTCCTATAAATTTAGTTCATTTAATGGTAATTTATAGTTTTATCAAAAATAATATTTTAAAATATTTTAAGCTAAATTTTCTGAATTTCTACTAATGTATTTTCTGGTTCCTATATGGATGAATTCAAAGCACTTTTTTCTCTTAACCCTTCTTTTTATCACTTATCCAGGGTCCTACAAACATCTTATTCTGTCTTAAAACATTTTGTCGATTTTTGATATCTTTCTCGCAAGTTCTAGCCGTTTGGCCCAGAAAGAAATTTTCGGGTGCTTACTAAAGAACTACAATTTTTTAATCTGTGTAAAAAAAAATAATTTCACCGACTTTAAGTTTTGTGCTTCTAACATTTTTGGAATATTAATAAAGGTAAAACACTTTGAGAATTTTCCTAATTTTATATACGTACAGGAAATAGATGAATTTAGTGGATACTGGACATTTGACTCACTCAATTCCTTATTTCTCTACAGAAAGTAGAAAATTAACAAAGATTTACATGAAAAAGGAGCAAGAATATTAAAACAAACGAAATTTTTCTTTTGCCAGACGAGGAATAATTATTTGAAATTATGAACGTTTCAAGTTAACACATACCTGACCTTGCCCGAAATGCTCCTCTCTATACTCTAGGAAGATGTTGAACACTTGTAAAATAGTGACCACCCGGGGTGGAAATTGCATGAATCCCAGCGCCAGCGCCCTATGATAAATTCTTTGTCTCATGTTAAAATCTCTCTCTTTAGGGGTACAGTTTACTCGGCGTAAAATGCACTCGAATTTTCCACTTCAATTTTATTTATCTCCTGACAAATATATTAGTATTGTAAGTTTTACCCATGCATTTCTCAATTGACCCCGTGAGCCCATGCTTGTAGTAATAACACTTCTTAAATGTAGATTTATATATATATAGATTTTGACTGGTAAACAAGTGACCATTTACATTAATAATTGTAAAGAATACATTAATGATGATTATTGCCAGCAACTGCTTTCCGATAAAAACAAGAGCAAAATGCAGTGCGGCATTGCAAAGTGACGTTCAATGTTTCAATCTTTTATCAAGCAAATAATAATAATTATTACGAATAACACTAATTATGGCAAGAATAACGTCCAATAAAATCATGTTATTATTTTGTGAAAACCGCTACGTAATACCGTTGCTTTCCAATTAAAAAGCAAAAAAAAATAATTATCATTACTATTTTTACCAGCTTTGCAACTTTCAGTAAAAAATATCCAATGGAATCAGGACCTTGGTTTTTACGCTTTATAAAATGTAGTGTACATATTTACACTTGAGGACGAAGGGTGGTGGTCTAGCAGATTTTTCGGTACCGTTGAAATGATGGGTTATGAATTATGTGAACAGCCCTTATAACACAAACGCCGCAACGGAATAAATGACTCGCCCCTAAGGTAGTGCAAAAAGTATAGCTTATTTCATTGGCTGAATTGTTGTCACCTTACATTGTCTCGTTTACCATAGCGCAACGTGAAATAACATGCGAAACACTTGCAATGACCCACGTTCGCTCCGAGTCAAAGGCAAAATTAAATGTACTTACTTACCCAAAGCTAGCGTAATGCATATTTTATTTTCCAGCGCTGGGATTTGTTACTTCAACCTGCACTTTTAATGCAGGCTGCAGCACTGAACTATGGGCGCTCCTACGAAAAAACAGAGAATGTATCTTTCAAGATGTTAAGCAAGCATTTGTCCATCGTACTCCCGGCTCCGTTTTTTATTTAACGACGTTTGTCCCTCTGTAAGACACAGGAGCTGACAGAAATGTAAATAAAAAATCATGTAAATGTTGAACTTTCTGAATGATCGATTTCTCTTGTGTTAATCATGTGAAAATTACGCCCTAAATTCATAACATTTAGTTCGCTACAAAGTGTATCAACAAATTTAAAAAACTTGTTTGGGCGGCGTCCACTTCACCCATATTATTTTTGATGTACCTTAATTCGCGGAAATTCATCTGAGGAAGATTACTAAATTTTCGCCCACAAAGCTAAAACTGTTGGTAATTTTCATCCAGACAATAGCGTGTCATAATAACAGTAGAGCCGAATCTGAAAAGCTCTAAACGACGTTGAGGTCAAACAAAATGGTTTTTTCTACAATAATATTTTTAGATCCAATTTAGGTTCCGTTGGCTTGTTAAATTTCCCCTTTGATCCTAAATAACTGTTTTACAGTTGCTTCTGTGTAACTTTAGTTTTTCATGTATTTTTCATAATTTTTTCGTGTTTTATATATGCAGGAAATAAACGGATTTAGTTGATGGTGGACATTTGGTTCACGCCTACGTCAGATGGGCAAGTGGCCATCGACAGATTTGTTCATTCAAATGCTGATCAGTAGTGCCAAAATTTGTGAGTTGACTGTTATGGAAAGGTTTGAGCACAATTGAAAATGTGAAAAATGTTAAATAATTTACAGCCATGTACTTTCTTTCGTGATCACTGCCCATTAATGGCTATTGCGGAAAAATTAATTAGTGCTTCAATCTAAATAAAATCAAATAAACATTATAAATCAATTTTTAAATGGATTACGTGACACAATTCTAGAAACAAACTGTTTCCACATTGAGGATGATTTTTG
>JAQFXU010002545.1:0-20218 GCA_034693705.1 Spatulosminthurus flaviceps
ATTTGGAAAAATGGGGGGGGGGGTGGTTACAATTAAGAATATATGTAGAAAGATATATGAATAATTTTTGAAGAGAGAAAATGCTAACTACTGTACCCATAGCTCAGCCGCCTTTGAGCGGTTTTATTGCGGCTACCCTATTCATGAGCTTCTTTAGCGCACCTATAGCGCTTCTAATAAAATTAAATAAAAATTTGACATTGACGTCAAAATTTGAAGAAATGCGTAGGGATTGTGATTACTATGCTCCCAAAAAATTTCGCGTCATTTAGTAATTCAGTCATAAAAAAGTATTGTGATTTAATGACAGCAGAAAATTCTACACTTCTTGATTTTTACACATTACAAACTAATTTTCCACTTATTCAAACTTTTTGACCAAAATGTAAACCTAATATGCGTCAGGCAAAAATTTGGTTTATAGCGGGCATAATTACATACAGACATTTCATGATTTATGTTCCACCGGTCAAAACATTTACCAGCAAAATTGTGTTACATAATTCTTTAAAAATGTCTGTCCCCAATTTATTATTTTAGCAGGTGGTAACCGGTACCAAACATTTGTATGCACATTCGCAAACCGTACATTAAAATTTTACTTAATCATAACCCAATTGTTCTCGCTAAAACTACTCTCAACTACTTAACGAAAGATACCCAATTCACAAGGAAAATATGTGGTTACAATTACCCCTACATCATAAAGCATTTTTTCAAAATAAAGCTACACACAAATAATACATTGAAGAAGGAACCCTTTTTGAATCGTAAACTATTATTCCTTGTGTTTAACACATGGAACCTTTAGCACATGGAGTTTCAGATCTTGTGATCGTTTAAAAGCGGCTGAGCACAATTTGCACACATGATTTCTCTCGTCGGAATGTGAAACCATATGGCTTTTTAACGAACTGAAAGAAGTGCAAGTATACCCACATTCCGAGCACCGGTGCTGTTTATACTGGAAATTAAACATGTCCTTCTTTTGCTCTTGTGTTAAAAATTTGAAGGCTGCTCGGCACCTTTTTTTGGGTCCACGTGACTCTTCCAATTTTTTAGACTTCGATTTTGAAGCTTTCCCCTCACCAATAGCTTTGCAATATAATCTATGCTGTCTTAAGCTTTGTTTGGTTTTGAAGGCTGCACTGCATCTCTCGCATTTTATATTCTTAGCGTTGGAATGGGTCCGAACATGATCCTTCATCACATATTTCCGACTGAATGTCTTTCCACATTTGGGGCATGCGAATTTCTGCCCCTTTCCATGTTGACTTGATTCATGGTATTTCAAATCTGATTCTTTCACATAAGAACTCGGACATAATTTACATGGAAATGGTCTTACTGCCTCGTGGGTTAAAATATGTTTCCTCAAATAGTTCTGGGCTGTAAACACTTTAGAGCATATGGGGCACTTGTCAAATTTTTCTAATTGTTTTTCTTTCTTATGCTCAGCCTTGTGAGAATCCAAACTTTGCTGGTTAATAAAGGTTTTGGTACATTGCTTGCACTGGAATTCCTTGTCCACTACATGTACGTCAATCACGTGTTGTTCTAAAGACTCGGTAGTGAAAAATACTGTGGAGCAAATTTCGCAGGTAATGGTTTTAGGATTTTCAATAATAGGCTTATTTTTGTGGAAGTTGGAAACTTGTCCTGCCACCTTGTCATTGTCATGGCTTTTGTTCATTTTGCTTGATTTGCTAGATTTTTTCTTGAAAGTCTTGCGCTTTTCGGATTCATTTTGAAGTTCTTCATTATAAGACTGAACCGTTCTTTTTCTCATACAATATCGCCCCCTTTCAGTCGTGTCTTCTTTCTGAACGTCACTGGTAATTTCCATCATTGTAATTTCTGGCTCCCTTTTGAAAAAAATGTTTTATATTGTTTAAACTTCAAACAACTTTTATTTTTGCCAAGGGTAAATTTTATCTCTTCAATATTACCTATCCTCCGGATCCGTTTCATAATGTTTAGCTTGAGGTACGGCAATATTTTCTTGTATGCTCTGAACATCGAGGATTTTAAACACAGATTTTTCCCATTCTTCAGTTGGCTCATATTTGATATTTGCTACTACACTATGGGTTTGCTTTGGGTTTGTGTCCATTGCAAGACTTGACATTTTTATACACTTTTTCCCACAGATTTAAACAAACAATTTCCTTGTAGATATCATAATCAAACGAGTAAGAAAATTTGGCGCCAAAAACGTACGTATACTATTGTTAAAATTGTAGTAGTAAGTTTAAAATGGACTAAAATTTTGGAGTGGGTATAGGAGAAAAAATGAAAGACCTATTACGTGGAAGTTTTGTTCAAGGCTATGAAAAGTTAAACATAAACGGTGTTTATTTGTTTATATGTTTATACATATTTAATGGAATTATTCAAATTTCCCACACATTTTCTGTATACAAAACAGCTGTACTTCCTTGATTTTGTTGTCCTGACAGTTTCCATGCTAATATTTGATGCACGTAAAATAAATTAATTGTATAAAATAAAGTCAGTAATAATAATTACTGACAGTAATTTGAATACTTTGAATATATTATTTGGGAATTATAAAACTGGAAAGTATAAGACACCGTGACAAAATAATATTTATACATAGAATAATCAAAATCATATCTATCGGAAGGATAGGTACGTCTAGAAAGTAGCATGCCTATATAATGACAAAACTAGCACAGTAACTATTTAATCTCATACAATATCTACAATCAGTTGGAAATTTCACACACTTGAATTCTCAGTTCCATATAATTACATTTGCCGTGCACATGTGGTTCGATGTTGGCTTAAAAGTGCTTTGTTATGAAAAGCCTTGGGACAATTGTCACATTTAAAGGGTTTAAAATCCGTGTGAATACGAGCATGGTCTTTCATTAAATAATTTCTACTGAAGCCTTTGTTGCAAATGGGACATTTAAAAGGCTTTTCCGTTCCATGTTGATTCTTTTGGTGGAGGAGAAGTAATCTGTTCCATAAGAAAGATTTTGAACAGGAATCACATTTAAAGGGTTTCTTTGACTCATGAGTCCAAAGATGCCTCCTAAGATTTTTAGCCGCTGGGAAGGATTTACCACATTTACCACAAATATGACTGGACTTGGGAGTTTCCTCTGAATTCTTTGTATGTTTGATCACATGGACATTTAATTTTTCTTGGCTGACGAATGATCTAGTGCATTGCCTGCAATGGTACTCCTTGTCAATCACATGGACATCGAAAATATGATTCTCGAGCTTTTCACTTGTCCTGAATTTCTTTCCGCAAAGTTCACAGTCCTTTGTGGCTCTTTTATAGGAGATTTGTCGTTTATTATTCTTTGGGAGCTTGTTGGTAGTTTTTGAGGGTTCAATTACGGCATCATCATGGTCTTCAATAAATGAGGGTAGTATTTTCATCTGTAAGCGCGATGAGCGCCTGGGGTTGCCTTCTATGGAGTCCTTGTTTGGAGAAGTGGGGGAAGTGCTGAAAAAGCGGAAAAAATATTGCACGAATTTCCAAAAAACTCTTAAAACATTTTTATGTTTAAATAAAATAATTTCTAAAGACAACTAATTTTTCCGAATGCGTTTTCAAAATTAATGAGAAATTATTTTTACCGTGTGGTTGAGGTAGCATTTCCAGGTAAATCCGTTTCCACGGGGGTCTTTGAGGGGTCCAAACTAAAACAGTTGATAATTTGGATTCGGTTTTCTTCCGGTGACTCAACATCAAATTCAATTTTGACTTCTTTTATAATTTCCATCGACTGCTTTTTCAAGGACATTTTTCAAAGGAGGGTTAAACTATTTAAGAAAAATGCTCAAAATTGTTCGCTTATACAAAACACACGAATGTACAATCTTTATTTTCAATATATTTTCAACACGATCGCAACTATTTATTTGATGTCCAAGCTCCATACCTCTTTGTAAAAGCTACAAAATCCCCTGAGTTTTTAATACCTTTCCCGCCATCTCTCTCATGACTCTCATCCATACCAAGGTTATATGCAAAACCTTTGGATTTAGCTTCCATCAGTTTCATACCTGAAGAATTTGAGTTTCCTATGCTAACAACAAAAAAAAGCTCTCAAGCCAAAAATAAAAGTCATTCAAGTTTGACTCAATTGTTAAAATCCTATGTATGTATGTATAATTAATTCTATTTCTTGAACTATTATTGTGATGAATATTTATTTATGGTGTTAATTTTGTAATTAGACTCGAATGATATTTATTCTTGTCGGCAACTGTTTATAGTTTATTATATGTCCACACTCCACATATTTTTGCGAAATCTCTTAATTGAGTTTCAATATACCCCTCCCATATCTCTCATCATTACCAACTTTTAGATTTTGCCTTTTTCATGTCTCAAACCTGATGTGTTTGAATTTACAAAAGTTTAGTTAAATAAAAGAGTAAAAATAAAAGTTCCATCAAATTGGATGGATTGTTGAAATCCAAGATAAAGTACCTTTCTTGAATAATAAATATTGGGAACATTGAAGGAACTTATTTATTCTGTAAGTGTAAGGAATAATAATGCTTCTGCTACACATTTTGACAATATAATAGTTTTCACTCTCACTTGTCATATTTCTTTATAACTGCTGCCAAAGAGCGACAGAGCCAGTGTTGGTATTACTTTCCACGTGGGAAAATTGGGGTCAGGCGGCTAGAATATGCATGAAGTGTTTTTTTCGGCTTAAAAAGCGTTATGTATCTCCGAATGCGTGGTTGTATGTATAAAGCCAATAATTGTAATTATTTACAATAAGCATGTGATGCAAAAGCGGAGCATTGCATTCTAAATGATGTATGTTACTCTTCATTTCCGGGTTCGAGAAAGTTTGAGTTGAGCGGGGTTTATTTTTGAGGTTTGGTGTCCTTATTTTCATGATAATTTATACCCGTTTTTACCCATCGTATTTATTTTTCATTTTGTTCCTCTGATTTTTGAGTATGCGAATGAATAAAATTTTATACAATGGATATTTTGTCAAGATAGTTCAAGAACCTTTATTTGGGTAAACAAGAAATCTACTGGAAAAAATCTTGTCACTTAACAGTGTGTGTAGGCAGAGTGGTCGGTGTGGCCACAAGTTTTAGTCATTTGTTTGGGTGAAACTTAATGTTATAGTAAGTAGTCGATACCTATGTGGGGGTGCTGTTAACATTAGTGGAAATTTTAAAAGTACATACTTTTATAGGATTTAAAAAAATCATTTCCAGAAAGCACTATGACGCTTCCTTACGTTTTGACCTTAGCAACTACTTTTACGTTTACCGCCGGAAATAATTTCTATTTTCCTCTACAATTATTTGTAGAATCTTCAAGAGAAATTTTTAGGGCTTCAGAATCCTTTCAAAACGTCTTCTATATTTTTGGTCAAAAGCCAGGAGACATGAGTGATTATCACTCGAGACTTATCAAATCCACTGGATATGACCCGAATGAGATTGGAAAAGTCATAACGATTTCTGAGTATTCGAAAATTCAAAATCGGCATTCCTTCGTGTTGTATAATTTTAAATATGGACATCCTGGATCATTAATTCTGGTCGAGCCACCAGATGAAAGCCGTAGCTTTCCATCTGCAAAACATTGGGTCTCTTCCGCCTCAGCGACTTACATCTTCATGTTCACACACAATTCAGCGGATCAGTTCAGGGTGTACTTCCGAATGGTGAGATACGCATCTACGACAAGATCCCTATTACGTTCGTACTTTGTTCTTTTGAAACAAACCAAAATCACGTGGTACAGCCAGAAGCCTCCATACAAGCATCTACTGGAGATAAAAGGAATCTCTGGAAAGGACTCCCAAAAATACCCGGACTTTCATAGGGCAATAATGTGCGGAACAGTTTGTAAAAACGAAGCCTTTCATCGAACTATACCTCAGAAAAACGCCGGGATTCTCCAGGCTTTACTCAAATTGTCGTCACGTGCAAATTTTACTTTAGACATTGAGTCACTAGATGGTGGGCTCTGGCTGAGGGACAACGCTTGCATGAAGCAGGAGGTGAGGACGGCCTTTGTCTCAATGGTTAAACACATTCCGAACACTCCATCAAATCTTCAACTTACTCGTCCCATTAAATTTGATTCAATTAGTTTTATATATGGCGCCCCAAAACCAATCAAAATTCCCCCCTTCATTTGGCTAACTCTACCTTTCCGTGCTGAGGTGTGGGTGGCAATTTTAATTTTCAAATTTGTAGTGTTCCTGAGTTTGCAAAAATTCGAACATTCCCTGGCAAAATTCTTGCAGAAGTTTGTGTACGGCATGAAGTGCGCATGCTCCAAAAGATGTTTATGCTCCCGCACACTTTGCTGCCCTGCGCTTGGTACAATTATTAAGCACAAAATCAATCGAGGCGGTTTAGATTGGAAAAAATTCAGACAAAAAAATTCGGGCGCTTTGATCAAACTGATGCTGGCATCGTGGTATTTCCTTGCAATATATATTGGGTGCGGTTACATATCTAAAATGATTGAGCTCACAGGTCTGCCCGCATTTGATTCTCCCCCTAAAAATTTTAATGAGCTTTCTGATTCATATTTCGCGGTTGGAGCCACGATAAACTCCACTGAGATTGAAAATGACCCAGTGACTCCATTCATTGACCCAACTCATATGCAACAAAGAGTAAAGGAGTACAACTATTGGGACCCCGAAGTAAGTCATATTTTTCAACCATTTTGATACAACCTTTTGACAAGTTCTGTCTAAATGCTGAGCTGCTTGGCATGCTTAAATTTTTAACAGTGCTACCAGAATATTATCGAAGCCTCAGCGGTTTGCATGGGCTATACTTCAACATTTGAGACTCACGGCCTTCGGTATCTGGTGACTATGAAAAAAAGGAAATTGTTTCGAAGATCAAGTGAGACCAAAACCTTTACGTTTGCAAGCTTAGGTTTAACAAAAGAGTATCCTGAATTGTTACGTAAGTATTCAAAATTTTGGGCTAAATTGAATAATGTACTTACAATTTCTTTTCTAACCACTATAATATGGACAATTTATTTGTACAAATGTTTAAGGTCCTCTAAATGACATTTTGGGAATCATGGAAAGCGCAGGGCTGTTTGGGTATTGGTCCGTACAAGAAAGGCAGAGAAACGAGAAAATTGGGAAGGAAAATGCAAAATTATTTTCATCAACCAAAAAGTATTATCTGGACGATCAAGATTTTTACAAAGCAGATTCAAAATGTTTCACATTACTGATTATAGAAGTTATGGCATTGGTATTTTCCATGGGAGGATTGATCTTTGCAGCTGAGCTCTTGAATAATTTTTACAGAGAGCGAAAATGCTCCTCTCTTATTTCTGGATTAATAATTCCGTAATTATGCGTTTCTTGAATCCAAAAAAAGGTTCTTGGTCAAGTCTGCTCTGGGGCTTAAATCACGCATAAAATTTTTTCAAACAAATTAAAACGTAAAATATTTAACCATAGGCTTAAGCCGTTATGGTAGATTTTTCAACATATTGGTAGATGTAAAATGTTGAACGATTCCAGCCCATGTAATTCAAATAAAATATGTACAAAATTTTATTACTTCATGCAATTTGTCCTCCAATATAGCCTTCCACTAAGGCTGTGCTATGCAATCAAATCGACACAATAATATACGGTAATGTGACAGCATACCAATTGTAGAAATAATATGTCATTTTTTCAAACGCTCAGGGACTTCCTGGAATACAAATTTGATTGCATCAAATTCAGAATCAATGTAAGGAAATTGCTGTCTGAAAATGTAATAACCGTTTTCGTCTGTAAGTTGTAGGATATTGCACATCATTCAAATATTTCCTGTTATTTACACTTTTAATATTTCTCTATTGTAATCATCAATCCTTGTACTCAACAAATCATTGCCCACTTACGTAGCAGGTTACAAGACTTGCTTACATTTCAAATCGCGCTACCTTCTTTTCATACTTCATTCTACTTTCATCCTCCAAAAGACACATATCTTCGAAGTGTTCTGAGCTAATACAAACTTTATGTCATTTTAAAATACTACGATGAATTTTGCTTCACTGTGGATTTTAGCACTGCGAGCGACTTTCACAATCTCAACAAAAAACCATCTCCAAGAATTTGTCTTCCAAGTTCAAGGTAACAATTTTCAACAGACCCAGCCCTCAAATTTGGTATTGATAATTGGCAAGAATTCACCTAAATTTGTATCGTCATTATTTGAACCAAATCAGGAAGGAATTTTGCCAAAACTAATTTTCCATTCAAACTACACAATTCCAAATACAACCTTGTCCTTCAAATTTGGACTATCCCAAACTTTTGTATTGGAGGATCTCTCGGCTACAAATGCGGACTTCGTACCACGTAATTTCCCAGCCTGGTCATCTCGACACCTAACAATCTACATTTTCTGGTTCGATAATTCGGACCCGAAATGGATCGAAAAATTTGCTGTCAGTACACAAAAATTGCTGACGGTCTACTTCGTTCGCTGCCACAACCAAAAACGGACGTGGTACCTGCGAAATCCAAGGAAAAAATCTCTTAAGGAGACTGAGGAGTTCCCTCAATTCCTGGGAAGTGAGAGGGAACTAGAACTTGACTATGAGAAGCAGACCATGTCTGCAACAGTGTGCCCCAAATGTGGACATTTTATTGAGGAATATGAGACAACTGGGAAATGGTCTAGTCCAATGATTGGTGCGTTATACGAACTATCAGCGAAAGCAAATTTTACTTTAGAACTTGTCCCAGTGTTCTCATCCGTGGGCAAAGGGTTGGATGAAGATGATACATGGAATGAGTACATCCAGGAAGTTGTTGATGGGAACGCCGTATTTGTCTCATTAGCTCAACCCGTTCCCGGGCTTGGAAATGATGTTCAGCTAACACACTTCGTAATAATTGACTCCGTTGGTTTTGTTTATGGACTACCAAAACCAAGAGGATTCAATTCTTTGCTTAGCTTTATTGGCCCTTTCAGTTCGGGCGTTTGGATGACAACGATTTTGTCAGTTCTGTCGATGTTCCTGGTTTTGGAACTGATAGTTCACTTTGAAAGCAAAATTTCGTTAAGATCCAGGCCAGTTAATGGAGGTCTCCGTTTAGCATGGGAAGAGCGAGCAGTCAAAAAAACGTTTCAGCTGGACCCCCTCATTACTTTTGGGGCCGTAATTAGACCGATATTTGATCAAAATGGGTTGGAATCCAAAGCATTGAAGGAAAATATTACGAGTAGCTTGAGCAGATCAATGATTGGGTTATGGTTCGTTTTGCTGATATCCTTGGGTTGCGCCTACAAATCCAAAATGATTGAAATCATTTCCATGCCAAAGCGTCACACTCCTCCAACCAATTTTGATGACCTGGCCAAATCCAATTATAGTGTTGGGGCGATGCTTTACTCCAATCAAATTGAACTGGATTTTAGCGCTCTGGATGACCCGAATTTCAAAATTATACAGTCTAGGGTCGAGGAGTATAATTTGTGGGATCCGGATGTAAGTTTTGACATGATGTATTATAGACTAATATAACATAAATTTTAAGTTCAAGTTCACCAAATTTTTGACAAAGTGGTGTAAAATGCCCAAGTTGGCCAATTTTTCGACAGAATCGTGTAAAATTTCGACCAAGTTAACCAAACTTTCGACAGAATTGTGTGATAGTTGTCAAAATTTGCGAACCAATTTATTTTTTTAGTGTTACCAGAATGTACTTGAATCACATGCAGTTTGCATTGGGTACGATATTCTGTTCTACACACTTGGACTTCACTTCATGGTGGACACAAGAAAGAGAAAAATGTTTGGGAGATCCACCGAATCGTTGTTTTTCACATCAGTGGTGATGGGAATAAACAACAATTACCCTGAATTACTTCGTAAGCCTAAATTTACACATTTATTTGTTGTGTACAAAAATTAACAATGGCCAATTGACTCATTGTTAGAACCATTGGATGGAATTTTGGAATCGCTTACAAGTACAGGGCTAAATTCCCACTGGATGAAAATAGACAGGGAGGTGAACGCGAAGATAGGGAAAGAGAATGCTGTCAGATTTGTACACACTAAACCATACTATCTTGGCGTGGAGGAGACGGATGAGGAAGATCAGAGTACATTTACCATGATACTAATACTGCTTCAAGTGTTGGCATTGGGAACGATCTTGGCCACGGTTGCTTTTACAGTGGAGCTGCTTCGATATTGGTGGGGCAACAGAAAATCAATAATGGACTTTGTTCAGTTCTTCTTTTTTGGGAAAAATTACCCTGAGAAGAATTGCAACATGAAATTTATTTGGTAAAATGTCGTAAACATTGCAGGAAATGGGAACTTGACTGTAGTCACTTTCAGTAACTTTCGTAGTTAAGACGTGTAAAAGTAACAGTTAATTTGACATGTCATTGAACTTCATTTTGGTATTTATTTCTAAATTAAATATATTAAAGGTAACCGAAATTTTAACTAAATCGGTTAAAATTTCATTTATTTGAACCTAATTATAATTTGCATTAATTAAGCTAAATTGATCAAAAATTTCATGTAAATGACCAAATCTTTCATGAAAATCTCATATGCATCAACCAAAAGTTTAGCAAAAAGCGTCAAATGTTTTCTGTTCCATCAATCGACAAAGGCTTATAGTAGGTATGTCTTAAAAATCATGTCAAACTTATGATTATTCTGTGCAAGAACCATGTGCTTCACCACATTGAAACCTCAATACGAACATGACAGGTGATTACACACAAATGGATTTTAGGCAAAGAAAAATGTTTAACATATTCAACTCAAAGGAATCTTTAATAGAGTCTTTTCAAGCTGAATGCGGAAGTGTCAGCATTGCTACCGCTTGCTTCCACAAATAAATTTTGCCCTTGAATGAGATTCCTTTATTACAAATTTAGCCTTAATAATACATATTTGACGTTGTAATCAATCTAACCTTGAAATAATTCAAAGTAAACTTGTCTGAAACTGGCAGACTGAAATCCCTTTGAAAAAACATAAACTGGCATTGAATTTCAAGTCGGATATCAAGTTTTATTTCACTTACCCGTAAAGCTAAAAGAAAACTTTTGCCGTTGCCACGGTGAAAGTCAATCTGTGAAGGAGTCCACGTTGTCAACCTTACTGCTCGAAGTAATGCTTATAGGAGCCATAAGTGGTGTGGTAGGGTTGATTTTAGAGAAACTGGCCCACTTGTATCGGAAAACGAATAAGCCAAAAAATACTGATAATTATTCTAAATGTGGGTTATCCTGGTCAATATTTTGGCTGACAATTCAGTGTGACGTTAATGGACAGAATCGCATGAAAATTGGTATGTGGGGTTCCTGGGTGATTCTGCATGGAGATGTCCCCGTTGTCAATTTGCCATTTTAACCGAAAAACCGAAAATCGGTTTTTTGGGAAACTGAATGTGAGGACATCGCTGAATTTGCGTCAAAACCTGAGATATAGGGTTGACCACTTGCTACATATCGAAACCCCCCAAACCAGGGGTATGCACTATGGAATTCTTTCATTATTTTCCCCTAACTTGAGTGTCCCCAACAGGAAAAAAAATATTTTGTACAATGATCGTGCCATAGTGAAATGTTGTGGTCGATCCTAGTTGTACAAGCTCATCAAGTTTACTTTTACATTAACAACAGCGCTTGTGTTTATATCACTGGAAATAATATCGTCGGCGAAATTCCAGAAGGAGCTATATGCAGAAATCGCGAATGCATGACAGTACCAACTGAGAGTTCATGAAATTCGAAAGTCAAAAGGGGCTATATGCTTCCGCCACAGCTCGCTATAGCGGACAAGCACAGAGTTGGCACCTTTTAATATTAGGCTATGCCCTTATGGAACGACGCTTGAAAAATTATAGCTCCTTCTGGACTTTCGCCGACGATATATTTCCTATTTTCGTTTACAATTATTTCCAGAATTTTCAAGAGAAATTTGTAAGGTTTCAGAACCCTGGCTGGCAGAAAGGGCTGAAATGTTGAACGAAAATTTATGTCGAAGATTTTGATTATTTCATGCAATTTGTTCGTACTAACAACTAAGGCGGTACTACTATGCAATCAAAATAATATTACACAAATTATAGAAATAATATCTGTCATCTATTCAAACGCTCACGGACTTCCTGGAAGACAAATTTGATTGCATAAAATTCAGAATGAATGTTGCAGTAAGGAAATTATCGGTATCTTAAAATGCATTACCTGTTTTTGTCCACGCAGCATTCATAGTGACAGTAGCAAATACCTGTTCCTGCGGAAAAGGGGTACCTAGGTAGCTGAAATATCTACCCGGGTACATCGGATTCGGGTCAGGACAAAGGTACCGATTTTGAAAATACCCGAAGATTTATTCAGGTACATGCCGCACTGCCGCAGGTACGGATACCACCCTTTATTATATGTACCCCTGCGATGCACTAATCACTAATGCGGAAGTTTCCACATAACTACCACTTCCGCAAATAAATCCTACCATTGAATGAAATTCCTTTCTTACGAAAGTAGCGGGACCACCAAATCTAACAATACTTGTCATTGCAATTTATCTAATTCTTCACCAATTCAATCTAAACTTGTCTGACAGAAGAATACTTTTTGAAAGTACTTAACTAACTGACGTTGAATTATATGTGGGATATGAAGTTCATTTGTTGACGGAAGGAGACGGCGTCTACATACAATGGAACAGTCAAGTAATGCAAATCTTTTTCCGCAGTGTTCAAACAAATATGATAAACATTTCTGTATGATTTAAATGTTCCACTAGCATCCCAAATCTCGGATTCATAAACCAAGAATCGGAGGAAGCACAACATCTGATTTTGAATAGTCCATCATGAGGACGTTTCTGCTCTCACTAGCATTACTAATACTAAAGGTAATTTCATTAACTAGTGCAAATATTTGGGGATTTTTAGAGATACTGGAAGAGAACAACCTGGATATTTACCCACTGGACTTGGTACTTTTAGCAAATCAAAAAGCATTTTTTGATGTATTTACCACCCATCAAAATGCCCCTCAAACCAAGTTACTCACAGAGAAAATAGATCCCTTTCAAAAGTTTCAGCCTGTCCTTAGATTCCAACCGAGGAAGGTCATAATTTTGATTGAAGTAGCGATCACCGATGAATTCTCCCGATTTGATTTGATCAAAAAACTTCAGTTCGCTTCACCAGCATTCTGTTCGCATATATTTATAATGCGAACAAAATCCAAGGATACAGCACGGGAAATTCAAATACTGAGAAAAATCGCTGGGGCTACGAAGCGATTATTAAACGCCTACTTTTATATGCAAAGTGCAGATGAAAGTTGTATTTTTCTGCGGAAACCCGGAAGTAAAAATCTCGTCCCAATGACATCCGAAAGTTTGGCCCGAGATTTGTCGCTGTACCCAGATTTCGAAAATGCTGTGTTTTGCGCAACGGTATGCTCCATATGTGGTCAAGCGTTGGAGCGATTTCATAGAAGAAAGCAATGGGACATTTTCAATGTAGCGGCGTTATACGAGTTGAGCCTGCGTATCAATGCTACAATTGAATTGGAGCCTGTTTTTGGACAGCCCTACCCCGGAACGAATGATAATGGAGATTGGGACGCGTTCTCGGAGCCAGTCATTAAAGGAGATGCGGCTTTTTCCACAATTGTTGCTCCAGATCTGAACACATTTTCTATGATGAAACTCACACGCCCAATTTACATGGATTCCATCATCTTTGTTTATGGCCTGCCCAAACCCATTCATTTTAGTTCATTTCTGCGCTTGCTTCGCCCGTTCAATACCATTTTGTGGCTAGCGACGGCTCTTGCAATATTCGCGACATTTAGTTTCGTACGTTTCTTCTTGTACTTAAAATCCATTAATCCCAAAAAGAGGGAGAAAGCTCACAGGTTTAAGTTTGACCTGTGGACAACTCTCGGCGTGGTTTTAAAGCCACTGCTGGATCAAGGTGGTCTCGAGTCAGAAAAATTCTCTCGAAGAATTTCCTCCAGCATAATTAGCCGGTTTGTAGTTGGTCTATGGTTTCTCTTCGTCATTTCACTGGGTTGTGCCTACGAATCAAAATTGATTGAGCAGGGTTCTATACCAAGTTTCAACACACCGCCGAATTCCTTTAAGGAGCTTGTGGATTCTGATTATAAAATCGGGGCGGTCATGTATTCCGGATTGATTGAAGAGGATTTCAAAAGTTTAAATAATAGCATGAGCCGGAAACTGATGGGAAAAGTGAAGGAATACCGATTTGACAAACCTCAAGTGATTAATGATAACAAATTAATTCATGCAGGTTCAAATTTATTTGGAACTACTAATTTAAAATAATATGTTTTAATTTCAGTGCTATACGAGCATTTTGGAGTCAAATGCCGTTTGTATTGGATTCGGCTTGATTTTCGATAACTACGGTATGCAATTCATGGTGGATGTGAAGAAGAGAAGGTTATATAAAAAATCTTCGGAAAAGTCGTTTTTTAACATTGCATCCATTGGCATCAACCTTGAATACCCCGAACTACTTGGTAATTATATATAATATCAATTGCATGAAATTTTTGTAGCTAGTTATATGCTGAAATATTGGATATAAAAAACTAGATCCCTTGAACAATATTTTGGGCTCGTTGGAACGGAGTGGTTTTTCAAATCTATGGATGGAAAAACAATTCGATCTTCAAGGTGTAAAAGGTCAGCAGCATGCACTGAGGTCAGTGAAGACTAGTGAGTACTACAACGGCGAAAGTCAATCTATTAAGGAGTCCACTGAGTTGTCATCACTGCTGCTCGAAGTAATGATTGTAGGAGCCGTAAGTGGCGTGGTAGGGTTGATTTTAGAGAAATCGACCCATTTGTATCGGGGAAAGAATGAACCAAAAAATACTGAGCATCGTTCTAAATGTGGGTCATGTTGGATGCTACTTTGGCTGAGTCGGTTCATGCTTGAACGAACTCGGTCAACCTATTTTCTGCATTGGTGTGGTTTTCGGTCTACTTTCTCAAAAATTTGTCTGCATCACCGATACTTATATCGTTCAAAGTGGTCGAAAGTTTGTCTGCATATGTACACATTTCGGTCAAGGTTGCTAAAATATCGGCGGGATTTGAAAAAAATCCATGGAAATCAATCGCAATCCGAAATGATTCATGTCCAATCTTTACAGTAATTAAGTAAAGGTGCACGGTACTTGGGCTCGAAGGCTGAGAAATGAAGTAAATTACGTCTTACGTCCACAAAATTTTTATAAGCTAAACTGTTTTTGGGAACTTCGGTGTTTGAATTTATTCTAACAATGAAAGATTTCAAAACATAATGAAAATTAAGTTGGTGACGAAAAATTAAATGCAAATTATTTGTAACCTCTCAACCTCTCTATATAGTGCATAATGAGCTTATACCTATTACTCGTATACGTGTAAAAACTTGGTAAGAATAATAAAACTAAAATAAATTTAGTTTTATGTATTTATACATAAAATATGCAGTCTTATTTCTCAGGGATTTTATTCCCGAGGAATGGCGGGGCAAAGACTCCGATTCTGATGCTGTCTCAAGGAGCCCATGGTTTTAAAGGAAGCCACACAATATCCACAATGGAAGTTCCTTTCATTGGAGTGGGAGGGTAAATGGCGATGAACTAAATCCCTCTCCCGGAAATATTCTTTCGGACAAATAGGACATTTAAAGGGTTTTTCGCCCCCATGAATACTTGCTTGATGTTGTTGAAGCTCTCGCGTTTTAGTAAACGACTTTGGGCACAAATGGCATTTCAAAGGCTTCGCCTCTTCATGCGTCATCATATGATCTCGTAAATCCTTGTGAAGTTTAAATGCTTTGTCACAAATTTTGCACTTATGGGGCCGAACGTCGATATGATAAAGGCCGTGATCTCGAAGGGCACTGGGTGTTTTGAAAGTTTTGCTGCACACTTCGCAACTAAAGCGCCTTTCAATCTTGGTAGGATCCTCATGTCGCTTAATGTGCTGGTAATATTTAGTTGGAGACACAAAAATTTGTTTGCAATAGGTACACTTGAGCTTCTCTGAGTCCTCTTCTCCGTGAAATTTCAAATGCCGCTTGAAATTATTTTCCTTCCAAAATTTCGATGGGCACTGAGGACAATGGAATTTCCCATGTTTTTTGTACCGATGCTTAGCCAATTTTTCCTCTGTGATATACAGTCTATTGCAATCCATGCATTTAAACTCTTTGTCAGCAACGTGATAATTTAAAACATGTTCTTCCAAATTTTGGTTGCTTGAGAAATATCGTGAGCATAATTCACAATTTATTAGTACGTGCTCGGGCTGGTTAGGCTTTATCTGCCTTTTTGAAACCGCGCCATTTTCAGCTTGATCCATTGGTTCCTGCAAATCCTCACTAGGGCCTTTATCTTCATCCTCTACTGCTTTGTCCATTACTGGGCTAATATTTCTGGTCTGAAGGCGCTTCCTTAGATTGTATCTCTTATTGGTACGTATTTCAACAGATGAATCATCGCGGGGATTGTCCGTATCATTAGCAATCCCAGAGGACGCCCTCTTCGTACTAAAACATTACCCAAAATAAGGTTGTTGCTAAAGATCTGATTTGGCTATGCAGCTATATATATGTTTGGTGTGTACATTTTAAAATTATATTTTGTTCCTTTCAGAAATATATAGTTCCTTACCTAATTTTTTTGGAGGCATTTCCCCGATTTAGTTCGTCCTCTTTTTGCGCGGATATAGCCAAACTGTATACTTTAATAATCTTTAACCCCCCAAGGTCGTCCATTTGATCATTTGGTTTGAATTGAATGAAATTATTATTAAATCCCATTGATTCTTTGTTGTTAAACGTTGAATCTTTGAACGTTGGTATCCTGAGACGTTTCACACTGCCCTGCATCCGCTTTTAATTTTGATACAAGTGGTACAGAAATTAATACAATTTTATTATTAAATAACTAATTGCTTTCTCGAAAAAGTATGTAGGTTTTCGGAAAAATCGTTATTAGTTTGTTTAATTTTGAATTAAGGCGTTCCCGGGAATTTTTGCCGCGGAAAATAATTTTTTGCAAGGATGTCTAGACCAACTGATTTTTACACTCTGTGGAATTTCAAATGAGCAAAATCAAGGATGGAAGCAAATGTTAGATAATTATATGAAGAATTTATTTTGTTCCTTAAATATATTAAAAAGCAATTTACAACGGATACATAAAGCTATTGTAGTCATTGTAAAGAGTGATTATATCTAACTAAGCCTTATTTGCAAGCCCAGAACAACTTTTAGTTTCCTTTTGATGTCTTTTGAGTGCCATTGAGGTTTTGTAGGCACTGGAGCAAAATTCACACTTAAAATTCCGTACATCCGAGTGAGTTGGCAAATGATGATTAACTAAATCCCTCTTGAGGAAATACCCCTTGGAACAGACGGGACATTTAAAGGGCTTCTCCCCTCCATGTCGATGAGCTTGATGTAAATCGTACTCTCGCTTCTTCACAAATGACTTTGGACACAAAGGACATTTTAAAGGCTTGTCTTTCACGTGAGTAAGTAAATGTTCACGCAATTCTTTGGAGGTTTTAAAAGCTTTGCTACAATGTGTACATTTGTTGGGCCTTTCGTCGGAGTGGGTTACTAAATGTGAATTTAAATAGGACTGGGATGGGAATATCTTTTGACAAATTGTACACTTCAAATTGGGGTAATCTTTCTTTGCCTCTTCTTCATGAGCTTCTGTGTGCTTTTGGAAGGATTTTTTTGTCCAAAATTTTGAGGTGCATTGGGTGCAGGAGAAATTTGTGTGGAGACGGTATCGATGAGCGTCCAATTTATCTTGGGAGATGTAACATCTTCCGCAATCCGAGCATTTAAATTCTTTATCCACGACATGCATATTTATTACATGCTCTTCAAGTGTTTCTTGTTTGGCGAAGAATTTCGAGCAGAGATCACATCTTAAAATTTTATCGAGATTATTGTACACGTGGGGTTCATGCTTTGGGCGATGATTGTCTTCAATATTTTCTGGCTCAAAATTTGGGTCCGGGTCGTTGTCTTCTAAATGAAGTGTGACTTCATCCGTCTTGGGTTTACGTCTTAAATTGTATCTGCTGGGCGAAGGTACTTCAAGGGCTTGATTACTCATGGCTTTATCCTTCGTTTTTATTGTAACATCCTTCGGCGAGGAACTGTATCCACAGATTGAGTGCAAATAATATTTTTATTAGTAAAAATTTTCATTAGTACACTAAACATCCAAAAATCATTTGAAATATTCAATAGAACTTACCTGCAATCAAGATGTGATTTATCGGAATAAGTCTCCTCAGATTTAGTATTTTCATTTCCATTAATAACAGTGTTTGAGTTGGGAAAATTTTCTAGAAGATCAAATCCCTCCTTCTTAGGCAAACTCTAATTGAACTCCGGGTTTTCTTTCATTAGACATTATTTTATTCCGTAAATAAATTCCGAACTAAAAATTCTCGGATTTTAATTACAAATACAAATTAATAGTTCGGTTGGCAATTTCTTTGTTTAGAACTTCAAGGCTTCACAACATATTTGGCAGTTCCAAGTTTCTTTTTACTTATTGTTGTCAATTGCCCATTGCCCATTATGTATATAGCTAGCTCAAGCACAACGAAAATACTTTCGCGGGACTCTTTTGATGTAACCAAGTTTGCCTGGAAGTGGGCTGATGATTATGACATAAATTTCCATCCAAGTCATACCATATTTTAGCCAATATTTCAGTAGGTAATTATTTGCCACATATTTGTACCAGCTGCGTTGATATTTGTTAAATATTTTGAATACGCCCAATCAGAAGCAGGTAAAATAATTGATAGTGGTCACAAATTATTTGTACGCTCTTTTTTAAAATTTGTAAGAAAAATTCGACCATAGGGTTTGTGTGGAGTGTACATAATTATTGGTCAAAGAGTTGTGTGTATTTGCAAGGTGAGTTAGAGGGGAAATTCTTAAATCCATGTACTTACTTGAGTCGATAAGTTTATATTTACAACCATGTGTGACTTATTTTGAATGATTTTTGTTTCATTCTCCTCATTCGCCAGTTAATTGATTGAATATTTAAATTTTAATAATAATAAAATTATTATTACTATGTATCTTACAGTGTTATTCTGAGTATCTGAGACAAGCGTTGGATAAAAGTGTGTTAACTGAATTATATGGAACTATTAAATTATTTTATCTTCTACATTATTTCACTTGGTCAAAAAACCAATGAAACTGTTTTTAAAGTGAGGGTTTCTTGAATTATTGCCAACCAATGAGTTGAAACCACCATCATTGACTTGGGAATCGATGGTCAAGGATTCAAAATTTTCATCCCTAGCCTCGTTAAGAATGTTTCCAATCGCTTCCGCCAAATTAGGCCTCGCTCTACCAGAACTCGTTGGCTGACTAACTCTAATTATCGGTATCTGCGTCTTAATACCTTCACTACTATCCGATCTTAACCTAAAGATGGAATAACTAAGAATTTTTTTCAAATGACCCCATGCTTTTCCTAGTGCTACCAATAAATATTCTGCTCCAAAGATAAGCATTCCAACTAAATAACCTACGAACAGTGCAATATAAGGGCCTTTCAAATTCGCTAAAACTAATGGAGGTGGGCCCGGATCAATAAATCGGGTATAAAGGTTGTTGGCTTTCTCCCAAAGGAAATGTTGCCTTCTTTCTTGAGCATAATCCATCAACTTCCATTTTGTGATGAGTCCCATCTCCATTGCAGCATCTACAATGCGATTGAAATTTGTTCTATACATGGTCCGCTTCCTCATTGCAATCCCTGGCATGGCAGGGGCCGCTGCATCCGGGGACAGTTTCACAGGGGGTGTGCCAAAACCGGTGGAATAATTCCGGTAGATAATGAACTCTGCCTGACCATTAAAGGTCAAGCATGCGAATTTTGAATTCATTGCGCGCATGATGCAGTTTTTGGAAATCGGTTCAAATTCCATTTTGTTGTAGATTTTCTTAAATAATGGGGACGGAGAATTAAGAAAGAAATTATGTGCACTGCTCCCCACCGAAGCACCTTCCAAACCCCAGGTGTAATCGGATTGTGCAAGTTCCGCATAGGAACGTGGTTGTGGATCATGGGTGGGAAATGTCATGAGTCCGACAAGTTTGGATTTGTAGGCGGTACAGAGAACAAG
>JAQFXU010002546.1:0-20216 GCA_034693705.1 Spatulosminthurus flaviceps
TACGCTACGAAAATTATAGCGCCTTTTGGACTTTACCCGACGATATACATAAACCTCTATCAATATCATCAGTCAATTACATACACCTGAACTGAATGAGATTTTGAATTGACGATTAAAGTCCCTAACTCTGAGTTACATGCATATCTGCACTCTCATAAAGATATTTTAATAGGTAATAGTCAGCACCATGGTAAGCCATAGCCCTCCAAATATTAGTTTTGTATTTGAGTACCCTCCTCAAATCCAAGGTTCTCTCAACAATAACATCATTTGAAGCTAAATTATGTAAATTTATCCCTAAAGCTTCATTTCCAATCATGCCCGTAATATAAACATCCTCCAAATGAAAGAGTGGCACTTGAAAACTAGCCTGAAAAATCTCTTGGGCTAGAACTGAAGAAAGTACATAGAAGCTTCGGCCTAAATGCGATGGAAATTTCGGTTTTCTTAACAGGACTCTTGGAACATAGTACTTGGACTGTGGATCCCTCGTGACCTTCTCAAATGTATGGAGACTCCCTCCCAGAAACTTTTTCGAACTAATCACTTCCGAAGAATTCAAATACGAGAGTATATTTGGTATATGTAGGAAAACATCGTCTTCAGCTTTGATGATGAATTTCGGCCTTGCAATCGAATTCCCATAGAAATCCTCAAACCATTTGAACATGTGAAGGGTCTTGAGTGAGGATGAGAACTTACTCTTTTGATCGAAATTATCAAGTACAATATCATCATATTCCGTCGATTCAATGAATAAGCTCTACACAGTAAATAAAAAAACCTTGATAATTTTACAAATTTTAAGTAACAACAAAAGGAACGCTTATCTTAGCTCAGTCTTGAGAACATTTTTTTTAAATGGAAAATAAAACTTTCTGACAAATTACCCTCAAGTCTCCTTGCTCAGGTATGCCCATAAAGAAAACAAATTTAACATGAGGATTATCCTCACACCAGCGTCCCCACGTCTTACGTATAGCAACCCTCTTAGGTTTGGACTCTGGTCTAGTGCTTATCATCACTATCGCCAAGGGAGTGACTGTCTGCTGTAGATAATCATGCACATTAAATTACTTGACCCTTAGTTTTTTCCCATGTCAACAGTTATAGCTATATAGGGATAATTAATACGTTTAGATTGAAATTCCTTGGATTTCGATTTCTCCACAAATTACATCGTAACTTACAACAATCAAATGCTGAGTTGGCCAGTCTATCATTAAAGTATTTCTGTTCACATCAATGTGATCATTCACTGATCTACTCTCCTCACTTATTGGTCTAGGAGTTTGTCCTCTCCCCTGCCCAACGAGATTGATTACCACAGTCCCATCCGAAGAGAATGCTCCTAAGGATATGAGTCTTGCAATTACAACAACCGCACCGAGAATGGAAACGACGGGGAATATTAAGCTATTCATTACTCGTATTATAAGAATTTAAGTTAATTAAACTCCAAGTAAAATTTCACACTGTTTTCTAACTTAATTAAACCTGCGAGAGTTTCCCTCTGAGAGCTTCAAATTGTTTATTTGTTATATTCATTTGTTATTCTCCTCACTATATTTGTTTTAAATTTTCTACAGTTTACGGCTCCTGCCATTCATGAAGTTGGTTGAGAGGGAAATTTAACCCTAAAACAGAGGACGTGAGAGTTTTCAACATACTCTGTAAAATTAGCAGAACTGGAGCAGAGGAGGAAAGGAAGGAAGCTGAAGTTACTAACTTGGATATGGATATTACTATAATATAAACGTACACTGTGCCGACTATTACAATGTTCCATATGAGTCAACAACTAAATGTTTACATTTTTACCATGATACTATATGCATATGTATCTATATCTGTTTCCGTTGAATTAACCATTGTTCAAACCAATTTAACAAAGCCTCATAAAGATAATCAGAATAACAAATCCACAGGCTCTTCTACGCAATTTTGAGCGATTTACAAGGCTCATTTAATTCTTTATGGATTAAAATCTTCCACTTCAATTTAAAAGGGAGGAACAGTTCCTATTTGTTAGACCAGACAGACACCATTCACTCTCATATTTTATTTACATTTAATCATACAATTAAATTACACATGTTAGGAACAATTTGTTCATAACAATTAAATTTATTCCAAAAGAAGGAAATTATACAGTACTGTGGATATGTATACATAAATGAGGAATAAGCACAAGCGACAATTGCGATTTGTGATCTCAGGGAAAGGCATCTTCATCATGCAAACTGATTACTATTTTTACTCACCCCCATAAATATGGACCGACCACCAGCAGAAATGTGAATGGGAGAAAATCCGGCGCCAAAATTCTGCCAACATCCATCCATCTTAAGTCCCTACCCGCCTTTATTTCTCTTGATTCTTTATCTCTCTCCACCATAATAATATTTGTGTTGCACGAGAGCATAAAATATCCAAGGACCAAACCCGTACAAACACCCATTGCGAGAGAGAGTTCATTCAATCCAAATAATGAGCTCAAATGATATTAACTCCCCATCATTAGTATCACAACTGGAAACAAGTCGACATTAATGACAAACTTGTTGTTCCTCCTTTATTTTCCTTTCCCTCACAAAGAAGTGTGAAGAGCTGCTCTCCGGATCAATTTAATTATAAAGGGTTGAAGTAAATACGTACAATCGTACAAGACAGAAAGAAAACATGAAATGCAAGAGAAATTTATCTCCAGCTCTAAATTACCACATGCCTATGGAATCCCGGGTTTTAATGTTCGATTAAGTTGATAAAAATAGCTGATGAAAATGTCCTAGCACACTGAGCTGACTGGCAGAGAATTACCCTTTTGGTCTAATTCAAAGAACTTTATTGGAGACATGTGGAAACACAGGAAGTGTCCTTATACGGAAGAGTTCTTCAGGACACAGTGGGTGGACAGCTGGAGTCCACCTCTTCGATATAACAAGAGACACACCAAGAGACTCACTATATACACACTCCATGATTTAATTATTGCACATTTTCTAACCCTACACTTTCCTTTCCCTGGGAGTCTGTTTTACTCGGACATAGTAGTATAAGACTGACGACTGGAGGAGGAGAATTTAATGAAAATTTCACTATCTATATCCATTGGCAATAAAAGGTTTAATCAGACTGGATCTTATGGAAAGAGTGGACTGCTCATTCCAACCAAGTATCTATTTCTACACTCAATCCTACATCCGAGAGAGAAAGAGAGGTAGAGTGGGAGGAAGGGAAGGAAGAACAGAGACCTGAAAACCGAATTCCCAACTAAAACCCCGACAAGTGGTATAATCCTGCAATAAAATAAACCTTCTATTTCTATAACTCTCTCTCTCTCTCTCTCTTTCTCCCACATAAATATATAGACTTGCTAAATTCACGATTCACTTAACCGGCGACAGAAAGTCCAACCCGAAAGGGGAAAGATTTCCAAAGGAAATACATTTGATGCACGTAGTAGTTCCTACATTAAATACTTACTTAAGACCAGCATTCATATAGCCAGGTCATTCAAACACGTAGGGAAAAAGCTTGAGGGAAAAGCCTTATTTTTCCACTCCTTATTTTACTCACTTTGCCCATCTTCTTTTAACATAGGGAAAATACAGTCGTTTTTTGCCCACATTAACCTTCCAGGATGACTCCACAAAAGCCGGGTCTTCCAAGGCAGACAGACAAGTGTGTACAGAAAGGCAAATGCCAAATGGGATGATAATATGACGGCGCCTTAGTTTACATAGAAAGGGAAAAGAAACAGAGAATGTATAGAAACGCGGAAGGCCATAATGCACATTGGGATGAAGCGCATGTCGATATAGTCCCTTTCCACTCTTGCAACTTGTCTCACTCTCTCAGTCAGTCCACAAGGCCAAATGGACGGATAACCCCGGAGTCTGACCAGAAGTAAGTAGGAAAGTAGCCTGGTTATGAAGATCTAGATAAAAAAAAGTTCCATCATCATAAAAGAGTCTGGTGTATGAAAACTAAAAAAGCATTCCCTACAATTATTATTACTTTACACGCATTTACATCTCCGAGATGAGCACGAGTATTTTTCTGACTTTTACATCCACTTAACTCTTCCTATTCCGCCAATGGATTTCTACAGATATCTACATATACACTATATACAGTATAAGCGCTTATACTCTATACGCAAGAAAAATATACTGGAAAAATGCTAATTCCATTCCCTTTATTGATCCTCTATATTATATATACGCCTCTCTCTCTCTCTCTCTCTCTCTCTTCTACATTTCAACAGCTTCAATTGAACAAGGGAACTGTAGCTTCTGTAATGATAGAAGCGTAGGAAGTGTATATATAAAAGTCTGAAGGCTAAATAGAGATTCTGGCGGAAATATTGTTCTTTTTATCTTTTCTGCCTTCAACTGTACATTTCTCTCGATTTCTTTGACCTGTTTCTCCTATCAAGAGGAGAGCTCATGGACGCTTTTTTATACACTGGGAGTTAACAATAATACATTGGAGTACAGATGGTAGTGTAGCTCCTGGAGAAAAGGGATCTTTTTTTTAATACACATTTAGTAGATAGCCACATATATTATAAGTATACGAAGCTATATATATAAAGCTAATAAAGTCATTTCTTTCATGGACATTAGGCCTTGAATGAGGACTGGGAGGAAAGGGAATGGACAATTTTCATAGGAGTCGAAAATGAGATAGAGTTGTAATTTAGAGAGAGTAATGTAATAGAATATGGCTTTATGTATTCTAAAATGTAATTTACTTAATAGGAAAAGTCCTCAGTATTTTATTATGAATGAATGAATGGGCTTCTAAGTGTATTACAAAGATACAGTATATGCTATCAAGAGTTAAAGCATAGGCATGATTGTACACGTATATATTTACCTATAGTGCACAGAAAAAAACCATTTCGCACTCTTCAAAGCTATAGGATAATCAAGTTGATGGTAGGACTAGTGCTAGAGTGTCCATACCTCAAGGTATTTTGTAAGGGAAGAGAAAATTGATTGGTCTTAGGAGAGATCTAAAGTATCTCAAGTCTTTTAATCCAAATGGTTTTATTTCGCCTATAGATATTCATTGCACTGAACTGACTGAAGCAGCAAACCTGTCAACCAAAACAAACTACCATGGCAATTGATTAATAGTTTGTTTTGACGTGTGTATCCCATATCTGATGATCTCAAACTAGGTTAATGGTTTTAATCCATCCTGATTATATAAATATAAGCTTGAAAGTTTACCTGCCTGCACAATGAATATATACGTGTAGGTACATGTAGGAAAAATCCTGAGGACATGGAAGGAAACTTTTTTGTTTGTATAATAATTGGATGCTATTTAAGACCCTAACATGCGTAAATGATGAATTAGAATTTGTGGCTTCAGACATTAACGGAGAAGAGCTGTCAATTGCAGTAGAGAGTGAAACCTGAACATGTTTGGGTAAATGGAAAGTCTAATGAATTGTTTATTTATATATTTTCTTTCTTGTATGCACGGAACTTACGAGTCAAGCACCTCCACTTGAGATCACAACTGGGATGGTTATGGGGCGTATCTCTGCTATTCGTCCATATGATCAGCGGATCAAATCTCACAAATCTGGTGAAGTGTGCTGAAGAATTGTTTTGACCGTCGTATTTTTCTATTATTGTAAAATACAAAAGTGTTATTCCCATATATAGGCTATTTCATCATGTGGAAATATTATTCTATTATTCAAAAACCAAGAGTCTCTTTATCATTGATGATATTATTATAAAAGAAGTTGCAAAATGTTTTGTTAAGTCCCCATAATTTCTGGGAATTTCGAAAGTCTACCGTCTATGTATGCCAATTTCATGCGCTCAATCTATGTCTTAATAAATCTTAATAATTCAAATTATATGCAATCATGAATATTTATTCGTCAAAAACATTTTATGTTCAGACTTTTTTCAAAGACTTGATTTAATACATTGATTTATCATGTGCATAAATTGTTGTACTTTTAGAACGGCACTTTACATTTCATTTCAGCTCAAGTGGGCATATATAGTTTGTGGGTGCTATATATGAAGTTGAATTTCAATAGAATTGATTTGCTAACTCATGCTATACGTATAAAGTCTCAACACTTATTTTGATTCTAAAGACAGTAGAAATAATTACCACCTTTCTTCTCCCTCTGAATGAGCGTGTATGGACAGAAAATGTGGAATGTGCGCATAGGTTTTGCTCTCCCCTACCTTTAATAATTCTATACAATTGGAAAATGGCAAGTAAGAAAATAGTAGCAACTTCCCCCCTTTACTTCAATATATTTTCTGTGCCAGTTTTCTATTGACTTTGTACGCCTATATGCTGACACTATCTCTGGAATAATAATTCCGTAGAGAAATAATAGTTTCAAATCGATTCGGGACAGTTTATTCAATAGCCTTAAGGTTGATTGAGAGCATGATATTTACAAAAGCGTAATACTAAAACAGGCGTGTTTATATACGGTGTGTATCCAACAGAAAACTCATATAGGGAAGAGCGTTATGTAGGAAAACATACATGGCATGTGTTCATATAGAAGCAGTAGCAATTTTCCATCTATTAAAACAATGAGCCTCTGAATAAATATAAATGACCGCTGACTTTTCCTCGTCAAAATTTCTACGGATCTATATAATGTAATGATTGCGAGAATAATTTTATCAAGGTTGCATGTGTCTCTGGGCGAAAATTTTAACCTATACATTGCGAGGAATGGGAGTAAAGAATTGGAACAAAGGGAGTGCAATGTAGGGACAGGAAATTGGTCCGACAGTGAGAGAGAGAGAGAGAGAGCGAGAGCTGAATGAAAATCTATATTCTAATCGAATTTCCCTTCTCCAATGTGAGTTTCTAGTATCCGCGAACTAGTATCTTTTATTACATATAGAGTAACACCCCAGGGTTAACACATACACTTCGTAAAAGGCATCTAACTCTGAGGAATATTATAGGAATTAGCGTGCTATGTGCCAATCAGCAGTGCATTGTCAAATGCTAAATGGAGGTCTTTAGGCCCTGCAAAATCCTTCCGACTCATCGATCATCAATCCTATATATCCTTTTTGCTAACGAATATACGTATATGTAGTTTGTATGGAGCCTGGAACTTGGTGATACAACTCAACCATGAAAATTATACTTTTGTTTGAAAAAAAACGATGAGGTTGTTAAAAGGAGGTTTTTAAGCTAACCAACCCGTGTACTATTGAGAAATAATACCCAAATAATCTGGTCACGAATCTGAAGGAAACAGCATTGTTTTTTTCTCCTTTTAACATGGAAAGTGCAAGTTGTACATTTCCATTATGCTAATCAACACTGACGTTGATGAATGATGGTTTAGATAATTTTATGACTTTTAAAGGTTGTAATAACAACATTTAAATATGATAATTTTTTGAATGTATGTACACTTACACAATTTATCATTGTATTTTGCAATGCAATGGAAAGTATTCAGCACTTGTAAGATGAAATTTACCACCAATTTACTCCCAATATGGGAAATAATTGTGTCAAGTATACTATTGAAGCAGATAAGTGAGTACAAGAGCGTATAAACAGGAAATACAATTGAGAAGAGAGTTTGACAGCGAAGAGTACGTTACACTTGGTGGGCCGGAAGTAATATTCCGTCTCTATCAAGTACAACAGCAAGGCACGTCGCAGGAAATTTTGTTTTTTTTTGCAAAATTCAATGGGCCAATGAAAGTTTTGTACTTGAGCAATAATTTATACAATGATACTTTTGTAAGTCCAAAGGGTTTTTCCTCATCTTTTTAAAAAGTTAAATACTTTAATCATATAATTCTATGATAGACATAATATGTATCTACGTACATTTTTTCATCTGTTTGTGAATTATAACGTCAAAAAACGTGTAATGAAAGCAAAGCATTTGTAAAGGCTTGAATAATAATGGAAATAAAATGAATTTTTAATGTAGCAAAATATTTTAATGAGAGCTATTTCCGTTCCTGTATTATACTTTATATTTGTTTTTTGAAGTGTAATTTTTCAAAATATTATAAATTTGCTTAAAAATGCTATACCACCACGCCCGTTAAGTTGGCACTTGAAGCACTTTACTTTGAAGCATCAAATATTTGGGAATTTTGACAGATAATGACGTCTCCTGTTCTCATTAATTTTTTCAACTACATACAACATCACAAGAAATACTTATCCTCTCGTCTAAAAATTAAAGCTATAAAGCAAAATCCTGATTATTTCTCCACTCGAATATTCTCAATTCACTAGAAGGTGCTTGCATATCTCTTTATTATCTTGACAATCCATGAATTTTTTTTGGATATTAGAATTTTATTATTTAAATATGTAATTCTAACACACTCAACTGAACACTGTCTGTGCGTCAGTAAAATATACTGTATGCGGTTAATGACTAACTTAACCTCTAATAAATCTATTTTTTTCAAATTTTATTATGCATAATACAATTTATAAGAAATTAAACTGCTAATCCATAGTTAAGTTGAAATAGTCAGTGCTTGACGCACATCCATGTAATTTCAAAAGAAATCACACTTTGAATTGAAGGACGAAGCTAGATATAGATAAAGTTAAATATCATTCAGAATAGCTTATGAATTTTATGCACTACATACTATAGCTACTACTGCAATGGAAAGATTGTGTTTTGAGATCTATTGAGTAAAAGAATAGCTATAATAACAAAACGTTGCAATTTCCTGCTGGTGCCTAAAAAACACAATGAAACTTGAACATAATAGTTTGGATTTCACTAATAGATGACACTACTTGGCTCATTTATTCAAATTGAAATGAATCTAGAATTTTTCCAACTCAAATGCTTGCCGATAACCGTAATAATTAAGATTCAAAGAGAAAAAAGATTGAAACTCTGATCAGGTGCGAAGAGACTATTAATGGAAGGAAACCGATTATGAGCAAGAAATACATAAACAAATGAGGTCGAGGAGTACACTTAAAAGTGTACAAAAGTTATACATAGATTGTGTAACAGGTTACCTGATCAAATATTTTATCTCATATGTAAACTTCCTCCTAGATTATTAAAGAGCAGAGAATCTACAATTCCTTCATATTTTTCAATCCTGCCAACGTCCCGTCAAATTAAATAGAAAATATTTAGTTAGAAAATGTGTAAAGTTGGAAGCAAACCACATAATTTGTGTAAATTTTCCCCATATTTTTTCCTAGTAATAAGTATAAATAATTAAAAACTTTCCATTATATCCATCATTATCCCCAGCATTTACATCTCAATTCCTTTACAAGGAAAAAAAACATCTGCGCACAGGTGGTTCAATCTTTCTATAACATCGGACAAAGGCCAAGACTGTCATTGAAAGGTCATATTTCTAAAAGTCATCATATTCACTACATACTTCGTAGGAACGTGTTTGGTTTGTTCCGATACCAGATGAAACCGCTCATTATAAAAGAAATTCTAAAGTTAGAATCAATTCCAATTCCAATTTTTTAACAAACTTACTTCAATGTTCTGGGCAAATGTTCAGTATTTTTTTTCAAGCCAAGCAACAATACAAAATACAAATATATACTTAACCTCACGGATTTTTGAACGCTTTGCTTGTGGTTAGCCTTAGGAGTCAAAAGCTCCTGTCGAAGTGTTACTATAAACATTAACTACGCGGTAGACAATTCATTTAATTTTCATACCAAGTCTGAAGGATTCGATTGATTTTTAATCCACTTGAGCCCAGGATGACTCCGCTTTTCATAACCCTGTCCAGTCTGTTCCTCTTAGCAGGGGCCACAAACGATACGAATTTTTTGCATCGGGAAAAGAGACAATCCCGTTGTACCTACAGCCACAGTTTTCTCAACGTGGGAGATTGGATTAATCTCCGAAATGAAGGGTCCCCATATAATTATCCTGTTGTATCCGACTGCCGTTATACCATTAGCTCACCAAAAGGAACTCAGATACTGCTGGAGTGTAAGACCTTCAACGTAGAATATTCGCACAATTGTCAGAAAGCTAAATTTTTCTGGTCCCGTACTGGAGACTCATCATTTCGAGATTGGAGATTCTCTTGTGGTACGACTCCAATCAGAGATACGTCAACGGGAAACCTTATGACCATTGGTTTCCTTAGTTATGATGATGAACTTCATTCTAGGAACGAGAAGTTGTACTACAACTACTCCTGCACTCTCACTGTTCAGGCTGCTCCTTGTTCAACTCCGTGTGGTTTGACTGGAGTGGTAAGCCATAATTTAAACAAAACAAGCTTCATGTATGACAAAAGCGTAAAATTTATCATTGTGTTTGTACCTTCCTGTAGAGCAACCGAATTGTTAACGGGCTGGAAACACAACCTGCTGAATTTCCACATCGAGTTGCAGTTTATAATCTTGAACAACGTGCAATGTTTTGTGCTGCCACCATCATTAGTCCGTGGTACTGTCTCACTGCGGCACATTGTCTCAACGAGCTTGAATCTACGGAAAAAATCTATGTTGACATTGGAGATCACGATCTACGTACTACAAATGACGCAGCAAATGAACTAATATATGTTGAAGAAAGGATAATACATCCATCATATAATGCAACAACTAACGACCATGATGTTGGCCTATTAAAATTGAGCAGACCGATCACTTTCACTCGAAACGTAAGTGTACATACAAATAACTAATAACTTACGCAGATACTTACATAGAACATTAGCGGAGAGCCCTATAAAATTTATATCAGCTACGTTAAGCACTTCGAAAATTGACAATATGGATTTGAGAACAGCTTTAGATTTTAAATGTGTGCGCTTGTGCGTCGTCCATTTTGAATGCAGCACAGCAATGCTTGTGTATGTACAAGAAAACTGGCAAGAATACACAAAATATGATGTCCTTTGTAGATTCAGCCCGTATGTCTTCCTTGGAAGTACGTAAGTTCCGATTTAGGAGGTACTTTTGCCTGGGCCTCTGGTTGGGGCTTACAATATTTTGGTGGACCACAGTCGGATAGGTTGCAAAAAATTCAAGTCCCAACATTCCCCACACAAAAATGCCAGGAAATTTACAAAGGGAAAATAAAAATCACGAATAATATGTTTTGTGCTGGAGGAGAGGACAAGGATACATGTCAAGTAAACTTTTAATTAAATAATGGCACATTTAATTATAGTTTTTTATGGTCTTTTCATAATCCCCCCCCCCCAAATTTTATAAAAACGCTTAGAGTGACAGTGGCGGCAGCTTGGATTACTGGGATATGTCTCTTGGTCGATATTATGCCTTGGGTATTGTTAGTTTTGGCCTTGATTGTGCTGTGTGGGGGTATCCTGGAATTTATACGAAGATTACCAATTACTTGCCTTGGATTGAGCAAAGGACAGGTAAATATATTTAAATATATTATATAAACTGACGTTTAAATATTTGAAAATTATAGGTGGAAACAATAATGCAGTCCCAAAGTCCCCTTCAGTCACAAAAACCCTAGTTATTTACCAATAAGATTGCTACCTTAGAAAAACTTCCCCGTTCCTTAGTCCTAACAATAATTAACTCCAGAGCTTCTAGTTTTACATGACCAATTTAAGGTTTGACCTCTGGTAGATTTTCAGTTAATTATTGTAACTAATGCCAATTGTCAATTTTAATATATTATTAAATTATTTTCAGGTGAAAACTTCTGCAAAGCTTGATCGCTTGTTGGTAATAATACACCAATAACCAGGAACTGTTAATAAACATAAATTGAATTCAGTAAAATAAATCTGAATCCACTGGAACTAATCATAATGGATTTGATATGTTCGTTTGCGTTCGCGTGCATCTATGTATATATTGTTCCCATTAGTTTATGTCAACTAACACTTGCACTGAAATTGAGAGTCGTAGACTCTGTGATCTGTACATCTATGATAAAATAGCATATGCAACGGTGCTGGGAGTAAATTGAACAGCAGAAGTGAACAATTTTGAGGATTCATTGGGAAAATATTTTGGGCTCTTTGGAAAACAATTTAAACTGTCCATGGGATAAAATGTTTACACTTTTACCACAATATTTGAGAACTCTGTGCCGGCATACTCACATATATTTCTGCCATTATTTTTAGGATGCAGGATCCTCAATCTTGAACATAAAGCAAACTTACGAACCTCTGGTTCGATCCTTGAGTCCTTTCTTTTAGAGTGAAAAAAAATTGAAAATAGGAAACATTTTAGCTTCAAGTGAAGGGTTGCTTACATTTGGGGGATTTCGTACATTTTCAAAAAAAATTGTATAAATTCATTTCTCGAGATTTTTCGACGGATATTTAATGAATTTGGGACTTTTCCCAGATTTTATGCAGGAGCAAAGTGGTGGAAAAGAAAGCTTGTGAATTTTAGCAAGTTATTCCGAGAGTTGGACAACTTAAGTGGTTTCCAGAAAGTTAGGGCGTTTTTTCTATAGGAGTTCCACATCGGGTTCATCAGGAATAGGTACGACGAGGGTGTATTGCTGCCACACTTCACCATAAAAAGTAGCGTAAAAGTAAAGTGTCCCATCTACAGGTTTCCAATGTCGTGATATGTCCAGCTAGCTGCAAATAATGAACAAGTGCCAGAGACTTCTTAAACTTGTCAGGTGCTATTTGGGAAGTATCAAAAGCAGCAAATTATGCGACGCTGTCTGACATTTACATTAGGTGAGCGTGTAGATAGAATAAGTAATTACACCAAATCATTAGCCTTCTAAAAATAGACTCGAAACTCTCTTGAGATTTACTAAATTAAGTCTCAGATTCGAGAAATCATTGCATGTTAACCCTAAGTTTAGGTACCTATTAAATGTTACCTTTAAACACTAACGATTACAACAATACAACACGAGGTCTAAAACTAGAATTTTTAGCAAAATAAATGTACGAATTGTGTGGATACCTTAAGTCCGTCGTTGTGCAATTAAAACGATATTAAATTCTGTAGAGACTAAGGAAACAGAAGCTTAGGAGATCCGACACTATTTGCAACATTAATGGTCTTCTTCCTGTTTCAAGCCTAACTATATAATTTAAAACACAACTATTTAATCTCAATGTTCGTTTGATATACTGGCATTGAACACTTTCAATAAAATCACTTTCTAAGTAGTCAAGTCCCCACACAGCAGAAGCGTACAACAGAGAAGATCTACAGATAGAGTCAAATAATTTCATTCTGCTCTTGAAAGAATACATACACGATTTTTGGCTTAATTCTAGTACATTGGCTAAAGCAACCTTGGATTTACTAACTCGATCTCGCATGGCACAAGTGAATTTGCCACTACTTGTAAAAACCACACCTAAATATGTGTAGGATTTAACAACTTGTATTTTATTGCCTTCCAGGAACCATTTATGGGACTTGCAGAGTCGTCAGCCGTTTCTAAATACAATTATTTTAGTCTTGCTAAGGTTGATCATAAGGTCGTTTGATTTGCAATATTCACTAAATTACATCAATTTTCCGCTGAAGGGAACCTTTACTCTCTTCCAGTGTAGCGGTGTCGTCCGCGAAGTATAAATTAAATATCCCATTTCTACCCCCCAATTCCTACCGTCGTGCAACCTTTATCCATCAAATATGGAGCTTATTCAGGAGTTTCAGTCAGTAGGTGAGCTATTCTGTCATTTTGAGTAAGTGCCTGTAAAGGTTTCAGCAGACAAATATACAGTAAATTATCTCAGTACTAAAAATACGCATTTGTGCGCATTATTATCAATATGGAAAATAATGTTTTTGTGGTTTTCTTCCCCAATAGAGATGAAAATCAAAACAATACATTGAATAGCCAAGTTGTGAAATCTAGAAGAGAGAAAGTTAAAATTCCTTCCGAGACCATACGAATGAGACCCTTTCCAAATGTTGTTTGTGCTTAGACGTATGCAATAAAAAGTAACTTAACTACACATATGAATATTCACGAAGATGTCAAACATTTCCTGTGAAACTTGTGATACTAGATTTAAGCAAAAACATTCTTTGAAAACACATGATGGTTGATTCAGGACTGAAACCGTACTATTGTAAAGTATGTGATTATTCATCTTCTAGACGTAGTAACCTGATAGACCATATGCGAACCCATACTAAAGAGATGCCATACAATATCTACATGTGAAAAGTCTTCACCCACGAGTTTACTCTAACGAATCACCTAAAGACAAAATACAGGAGAAAATCCTTATACATCTAGAATTTGTTTCAAAAACGTCGCCCAGTACGCTTCATTGATCTTTCACATCACATCTCGTACGGGAGAAACTCAATATGAATGCGACTTTTGTGAGTTCTTCAACTTTGTAAGTGCACCTAAAAATCCACACTCGACAGTAAAACTTGCGTTTTTATGACAAACCATTCAAGTGTATTTGCGCTGTGGTGATAAAACAACGTTGTAAATTGATAGACAATTTTTATGACTTGGAAAAGACCCTGTGGTGGTTCCCCGGTGTACACCCTGTAACAAACCAAGCATGATTGCAAATTGAGATCAGTCAAATTTTTTCCCGATGTTTCACGACATTAAAACTTTAAAAATTCATGCGAGTGACGATAAAGCAGAAAATAGGTATGTCTGTATTAAATATGAGTAACGTTAACAAACCGCTAACTTTAAGTTCCAACTTATAATTACGAACACTTGAATGTTCAGTTGACCCACATGTGAAAATTTGTATATTTCATTTGCAGCAAACAAATGACTCCATGGGCAACACTTCAATCCGTAACTTTGATTTTTTTGAGAATTCCGTTTTTTTGTGTTTGGACTAATCGTGCACTGTAAAGAGATGCCACTGATGGCCAATCCTGAAGGTATTATCACCAAATTAGAATAATTCCATTGATTAAAAATTAATTTTAAATTCATAAAACTTAAAATCTTTTTGATGATTGACTACAATAGCGTATATTTTGTTCAAAAGGGGCAAAAATAGCTAAACAAGCAAAATTCTGCCACTGCGCACTGTACGGCAATTTTTCAAAAAAACCTACCAATATAAAAAACGTGGGTTTATACTCCGATACATACCCTAAGGTCTTGCAGAGTTGTCAACCATCTTAAGTCTTTATTCATTAATTCGCGCACAAAATTTAAATGATTGACCCTAATGAGTAACTCCGGCTTTCTGGGGCCATCATTGTAAACTCGCTTGGCGGTCATATTTCTGAGCGGTCAGGGGAAAAACACAGTGGGAAAAAACCCCTTTCCTTTAATACAAACTAGAAACCTCTCCGGGATTCGAACCCGGGACTCAAACGACTCGTATACGAGTAATTAGCACACTTCGCTATCAGTAGCCAATCGCCATCCCTACCAATATAATCAATCCTACAACATAATATGAAGAAGAAGCAACATTTTAAAACCCATTACCCTCCTTCTTTGTGCCGGGCTCAGGCAGCGAGCCAATAAGCGCAAGCTGACAGAAACCTCCTGATTAGCTTAAATCACACTCAGAGCGGGCTTGATTTAGGGTCGCCCACGTAGTGGGCTCTCCCTGTGCTAGTATTATTAAAACGCTATCTGTGGTTGGCTTAACCTTACGGGGAGGTTTGTACTTCGTGGTCTGCATCCTGATTGGCTTAAAGCACACTCACCATGGGCTTGATTTAGGCTCGCCCACGGAGTGGGCTTTGAATGCTCGTGTTTACTTTATAGATTAAAGTCAGAGTATTTTAGTGTGGAGGAAATGCCATATTAGGGGAAGTGACTACGTAGGAAATCTAATGTACGCTAAAAAGCACACTCTTAAAAACTAACTAAAAAACTAGCTCTGAAAACCACTTTCTTAAATTGTGAAAAAAACCATTAGCTTGATTTTAAAACGGCTTTAAAAAGTGTGAAATTGGTACACTTAAGAATTAGATTTTTGGACGTTTTTGAATTTTAAAACTGATACGGCTATTTGGGGCTAGGGTGAAAATAGAATCTTTGTAATAGATGAGTATCTGACACAGAAACCATAACTTAACTTGTTGAGGTATGAATAGTGAGGTAGTTGTTATGATTTTTTTGTTCAAACATGGCGGCTAAAACCTCATTCATCAACCATTACAGAAACGATACTTGGGCGTTCGTAACGTAAGTATATGGAAGCACTTAATATATATAATTTAATATTTTGAACACGGGCGGTTGAAATCACTGTTGACTGTCCTAGTTCATAAGTTGTACGCAAGATGCTTCAAGCATAAGTTGAACTAAAGGAGGAGAATAGTTTAGTAAGTCAATATTTTGAAAGAAAGCATCTTGCGGCAGTATAAGGAAAGTAAGCCGACGACCATGATGAAGACGACGACTCTTCTCATTTAATACTTTAGTTTAGTATGATAATTGGTAACGTTTTTAATTCCTACATTCTATAACAAGGAAACCAAATTACCAAGCCGAATTCAAACTAAGATAGCAAATTACGTTTTCTACAGCACACGCGAATGCAATTTACAGTATCGTAAATCATTTGTTCAGGTAGTACGTAACAAAAACCTACTTTGCACTTTAATTGTTTGGCCATCAAATCATCATCAAATAAGGAATTAATTATTTATAAATTAAAATGGATTACAAATGACATGAGCTTAATTTGCTTAATGAAAATATCTGTAATGGATTATACTTGCGGAGTAAGGAGTTTTGTATACATCTGATGCAAATACTAGCGAAATAGCTTGGAAAGTCCATTCAACTATAACGAGGCGCACTGTTCTTTCTCGGTACTCTCAGTCCATCATTGCTCTGGATGAGGGAGGAGACATGGACAGATAGAAACCTAGCTTAAGCCCACTGCACTGTAATAACTTGAACTTGAAGGATTGAGTTTGCATGAGTATCTTGTTGTTTTTTGCAGATCAAACGTTCACGTTTGGTTCATTTGTAAAACTATAAAAAAATAAATTATTTTCCGTAAATAATACCCGTTCATTATTTTGAGTCCCCGATGTACACGAAACATTCACAAGATTTTAATTTTAACGAGCATTTCATGTTTAAGTTATGCAAGCTTACAAATAAATCGCTATCGCTGGTACGAAAAACAAAATAATTTCTACATTTAACTCTAAATAAAAGCATGAAACATATAAGCCAAAGTAAACACAAGAAATAAGAATAATCCTTACATGATATTCCTAAGAGTAATTCCACGGGGAATATGTAAGCCCAAAACATCATATTTTTTAAAATTAGTCATTTTCTGAAAAATTAACTTGTGCTGGGTAGCATAAACAACGGCGTTGGAATTTTTGTAATAGGGTAAGCGGTTACGGAATTATGGCCAAAAACGTCATTTTTTGTATTTAAGTCTGTATCTCCCGAACCAATGGGGCGATTTGACTCATTTTTGAACTTATATGTTTAGAAACATGTTTTTCAGTGCAGGTTTTCACCGTTTTTGGAAATTCTTAAAATTGGCTGAGATATAGGGGCAAAAGTAGTGAAAAATAGGACTGAAGGCAGTATCTCGAGAACCAATGGGGCGATTTGAGTCATTGTTGAACTAATACGTTTAGGAACAAGTTTTTCAGTACAGGTTTTCGCCGTTTTTGAAAATTGTAAAAATCGGCCGAGATATGAGGGCTGAAAAAACTGGAGGAAATTAGGATTTAAGGCTGTAACTCGAGAACTCATGGGGCGATTTGAAGTCATTGAGAAGTAGCCCTCATATCTCGGCCAATTTTTACAATTTCCATAAACGGCGAAAACCTGCACTGTAAAAATGTTTCTAAACGTACTATTTCAATAACGACTCAAATCGCCCCATGGGTTCCGGAGATACAGACTGAAATACAAAAAATGACGTTTTTGGCCATAATTCCGTAACCGCTTACCCTATTACAAAAATTCCAACGCCGTTGTTTATGCTACCCAGCACACGTTAATTTTTCAGAAAATGACTAATTTTAAAAAATATGATGTTTTGGGCTTACATATTCCCCGTGGACTTACTCTGAGCATAATGTCTATTATTTTTCGAATAACTTTCTTAGTTTGGTTAATAAAGTACTTCATTCAAATTTTTCGATTCCAATTTCCAATATTTCCTGGCTCAATTTATTTTAGATGAAACAACATTTGATTCTATTATTGGTTGGTTCAAATATTTTTTGGACTTCATTATTTTGGTTTAAATATTTTTTGGTTCTCACAAACGTTGCAACTAAAACTGGGCGGAACCACCGGGTGAAAATGTTTTTGGTTTAGTCAGCCCGGGACCCGGGGGTGTAAACATGGCCGTAGAGAGTTTTTGTTGTGTCTATTTCGTTTTATGAATTTTCAGCATTGCTTCAATGCAGCAAAACGTTTTTAGTAATGAGATGTAAAATGCTGTTTTTGACTACCGCATTGTTGGCCTCATTTAGTGAGACAAAATCCGTGGTGTAGATTTGGTTGATTCAGTTGTGTTTTTACCCACGGGGAGGCGGAGACTTGCCCGAATGTCCAACAAAGAAGACCTCTCTTAACAGTATTTAGGTTAACAATAAAACGGTCTTACGAAGTGACAAAGAGGACAGGTAAGGAGAAAATTCAAATCAGCCTGGCCTTTTTTTAGGGGTCCACTCGAAATGATGGACTTGAAAAATAAGCTTTCTGCTTCAAAGGTGGAATGGAAGTTGTACGCTTTGATGATCACTTTGTAGTTTGTGCTTTTGCTGATGTTTTGTTTACTTTGTTTAGACTGTGTGCAGAAGTACAATTGAAGCTGTCCAAAAAGCTTCCTTTAAAAGAGCTGAAATATTTCTGGAACAAAGTATTTATTACAAATTGTACGTTAACGTTTTACCTTAAGCTCAGGAATGACGAATGACGTAAGCAAGATTCATGCTTACTCATTTGTCCCAGTTGTTTGGGAACCGGCAACCCCCCCCCCCAGATCCTCAGTGCATTTTTTAAAAACACAGTGGCATTGGAAGAGCAGAACTAAAAACAAGTTGGTGCTCCCTACTTCTTTGTGCACAATAAAATTCGTACTGAACAAATACAAGCTAAACGGTTGAGACTCATGAAGGGTAGAACCTATCCAATAAATAGTGTTTTTTAACTCATCTCAAGATCAGATACGGGTATGATCCGACTTATATTCTATGCGAAACGTTTCATATATGATCAGGATCAGAGAATTAGATTTTTCATCCAATATTTTTATTTCAGCTTCCGGTGCTCCTGTACTGCATTTCATTTAAGGACCTCCCCAGCATTAACTACTGAAGAGATCCGGCATTGGTAAAGGGGCCAAAGATATGATATGACATTATACAATTCGGTCATCCCCAAAGAAAATTTTTGACATTTCTACACAAAATGCTTAAAAGCTCATAAAATTCCAAAGCTGCACAAAACAGGGGGAAAGTATTTTATTTGTTTTTGGCACGTTCAAAGCAACATTTTATATTTGCGCCACCCCCCCCCCCTCCAACAGAAATGTTTTTATGCCTGCATTGTTCATTTGATACTATTGATCCACAATCTATAGAATAAATAATGACATACAACTGGACTCAATTAGGCATATAGATTAAATTGCTCAAGAATCTAGAATTAACTCTCAAATCCTGAATTACTGATGCCGCTAATAGCTATAGTACGTGTACAAACATGTGGTTACTTTGCCGTAAATCATGGACAAGTATTCAGGCATAACGTAACATCCACAATTAGCCACTAGCAATTCTTAACAAAAACATGCGCTTCTTAGTCTTAGGTAACGTTGATTTCAGTTTAATGACTAGATTGGAATCGCTCATCATAACTAGTCTGGAATGGAACCATCCGGAAATAATTATTGTAATTTCATTGTTGCAATTATTGGAGCATTTTAACAATTATTTCATTTAGTTTCCAGTGTATATTTTACCAACTTATCTAACCACTCAGTTGATGTTGTTCCTCTTTCATGGACGTAGTTTGTTGTGCTAAGTCTCATACAAATTCAGCAGCTAACAATAAAAATATTATTCTAAAACAAGCATTACAATACTAATACAAGTAGGCAACAAAGAGACAAGTATTCAAAATAATGAAAATAAACGTGCTCAGTATAATTCTCCTACATTCTCTTCTATTCTATAAAATAGAATCCTTTCCTCATATCACAGTTATAAATCAAATAATTGACAAGGTACTTCCTCGAACCAATATTTTTCTAATTTACGACAACATATCTGAATATCTTTCA
>JAQFXU010002547.1:0-20210 GCA_034693705.1 Spatulosminthurus flaviceps
TTGTCCTACCTGTCCGTGCAGGAAAAAAGGGGCTCAAAAAAGGTTGACAAAGTTTGGTCAACTAAAATTAGTTGTCATATTTTTTGTCCCTTTTTTCACGCCAACCAAAGACAACAGTTGTTTTGTGACTCCTTGAACGTGAGGGAGGGTTTGGGTCAAGGAATGTTCTGATTTAACTCTGCTGTTGTGGCAATCATATTGATTGAAAAAGGTAACATTAATTCATATTCTCACTTTAAATCAGTGAGTAACAGATGATTGACGGATTTTTTTTCCAGTTAAACAATTGAGCTTTACTCAACATTGAGAGATTCAAAGCAAAAGTTTAGTAAGTTATGCCGCCATAAGATATTAACATATTTTCCATTGTCAGCTTGTATGAGTCGCTCCATTTGATTTGCACCTTATTTATTTCCAAATAGCATCACAACAATATGTTCTGAGAATAGAAATGAAAAATATCAAAACTCGTATTATTTGAGAATGTAACTTAAGTAGAAATAAATGCGTGGATGGAAGCATTTAAAATTATACAGAAATAAATCTATTATTTTGTATGTAAGACTTAAAAATTACCTGTACTTATACAGTATTGAATTTAATTTTGAAAATAAAATATGTACCGCACAGAAAAGACATCTGTGTCAGTGGAACACGTAAAGACTGTAAAAAGAGTAATAATTTCTCCTTTCAACTGATATCTGTCGATGCAATCTCAAAATTAAACTGCATTTTTTGAATGTATTATTCATTTAGAGAATATTATTGTTATAATATGGCGAGTTTGACAGTTTTGCAATGAGTATAAGAAAAGGTTTTTATTTTTTACGGTCTTACGGGGTATATGGCTTTGCAATTTTCCTTTACCCCAAAAAACACACATTAAGCTGCACACTAATAATTATTATTTCTCAACAAATACACGCAAGTAATAATATAATATAAATTACATGAATGATTACATTGAACAAAAATGAACAAGTACATGACTTTGAGACTGATATCTATGCCTACAAATAAATTCCAGTGTTTGTTTTGTTGTACGTACAAAATTAAAAACTCTAGCCGCGCATTTAACTTATATAATTATGTACTTAAAGCTGCAGCATTTATCGAAAATTGTTGCAGTTCATTCAAGGATTGTCATGTCAACTCATAAAATCCCAGGTCATCCGGATTTCGAGGGGTTAACATTTTCTTGGATATGGAAAGGGAGAGACAGGAGATATTTGGGGCGGATAAAGACTCCTAAAAATAGTGCGGCACTGATTTATAATTGGCGATCGACTCAAATACTTTTGTAGCACGAACGAGCAAAATCTCACAGTTCGATTATAATTGGTGACCTACTGTACAAACCCAGTGGCCCTTAAATTTAAGCATGAAGGCTAAAAATACAATGACCCTTAATTTACTACAAATTTATAGTTTTATTTTCGCGTTCATTACATCAAGGTAAAATGTCGTACTACAAGTATTAGAGTCGCTGGTATAAAAAGGAGGTGGAGATTGTCGGTGCAAAAAATTTGCACACACTTTAGGATTCCCCCTACTTTCACCTTTGGTAGACACACGGAGTAACGAATTTGTTGACTACTCAAAACCCGCTAGTTCGAATTTTGTGAGTTGACATGACATTTCTTGGCAATTACATATTCCTACCATACATTTAAGCTACAGATTTGCATGTCTAGCTATATAGAACGAGAATAAGAGCAGGAATATTGTAATAATAACAAACCAACACCTTCATGTTAAAGGTATTCTTTTGCTATACATGATTCGTAGAAAACATCGTGGCACAAGCTTTTTCAATTTGTAAATGATACTGTCAAACAGTAATAATAACGCTTACAAGCTATAAACCTTATGAACATGAGCAGACGCATTGCACTAAGGACAAAATGTATCAAAAGATTTTTGCTTTGTATAAAAACACACATTTCATTATTAAAAAAGCGAAAAGTAAAAAGATCTCTAACACACGGATGACTGAATTAAAGATAGATTTATATGTACACTCAGAATTTCAGGAGCTTACACCGAACGACATGAACCACTTTTAGCAATGCACACGGGGATAAATACAGAATACTTTTTCTTTGCCTACAGGTAAGTTATGATTTTTTTCTGGTAACTTAAAAAGTTCACGATGTAGTGACTATAAAAACTGCTTATGTCTAATACTTACTTAATCAAGTATTTGACACATCGCAGGGCTAGAACGACATTAGAAATTCACGCCATCCTGATCACCTACAATAATTTGTTCATGGCATACTTAGTGATGTTTAAATTTGCCCTACATAATGGTTAGAATTTGAGGGATCATAGTACACTACAAAGTACTTATCCAGCTACAGTGTTCATATATATATGTATATATATATTTATATAATCCAATCAGACCCTGCAGTACATATGTATATATGTATGTATTATGCGCGCATACATTTATTTCATTAAGCAAAACAGAAAACAATTAACACCTTCCCTTACTGATAACCTTTCACCGTCCTTCCTGGTGAAAATAAATTTACGTAAAAACATTAAACTCTTCGGATTTCATACCTAATCAAGAGAATTTTTCGTCACTCTCGACAACGAATTCCTTGAAAAACCTTCCACAATACAAAGCGATTTTTTTAATTCGTTAAAAAAATTAATATGTACAGGTACAAAAGTGTACAAATCATCTCGCAACTTTATACACCCGGGCAACAAAAAAGTACAAAATTAGTTTTCCTTCAGTTTTATTGATATATAAAAACACAGCTTCGCAAGCAAAATAGTATTCTTCGTTTAGTTTCCCGGGAATTATGTGACAATCGTTTAGAAAAGAAGTAGAATTTCAACAAAAAAAGAAGATGGAAGAATGTCGAAGAGCGCAGTTCAATTTACAAATCTGTTACAATTAGCCTGAGGTCTCCAATAGACTCCCATCACCAGTATCCTAACTAACCTCATATTTGTATAAGTTAAAACAGAAACGCTCCAATTACTCGAAAACGTACAAGTACATTAACATCAGTCGACATCGTTTACTTATGTTGTATTATTATTATTAAAATCTATACTTGCGATTATTTAACCTGTCTCATACATCATATATAGTACGCACGGACAAATATTACATGGATAATATAGGCTGATACAAAATCATTATCTATTATGGGAAAATACTGTTCCATCGAGAGTTTTCAAGGAACCATCTCTAGAATGTGATACGTTCTCATTACACAGTATTCTTTCGGCAATTCCGCGTGCTTAGAAGGCAAACGTTTGTTTGCACAAATTGTTCTTAATTTTAGTATTGTACACATAATTTACACCCAACATCCAGAACTTACTAATTTAACCGATAAAATTTAGATCTAATACTATGACACGAGTATTTATAACGTCACATCAACTTCACACTCAATGCCTTTTCACATTTGCACAATTTATTAAGTATGTAGGTCATCCCTACCGATAATTCGTGAGCCTAGTATTGAAGTAAAAAAAGCAGCTTTCGCGATGTTCGTAAAATTAAATCCAGTCTTGGAAAATTTCGACATGAAGTGTCAATGGAATGTTCAATTTGCTTATACAGAACAGAACCGTTTAGGAAAAAAGTTAGCCTATTATGGTAACACTTTAAAGACCTCTCAACTAAAATTCTTTGATCACTATCTCAGTTGGATTCATAATCATGAATGATAAGTTGCCTTTCCATCCAAATTGGACAATACTAAAGTGAAAAACATTGCAGCGAACTCCCGATTTATTAGCACTACCTCATTAACCAAGAATAATCCCAGTTCCCTGGGATGCAATTACATGGCAATCAAAGAGTTTCAAAGTAAATGTTACATTAGAGAGGCCACTCGCTTTCAGATAAGCACATTCATCTTTGAAGACTTGTAATTCATCGAAAGTATGAAAACAATAAGGAAACAGACGAACCATGGTTCTGATCTGCATTATTTTTTGTTATTGTTTTAAAAACTATTACAAGTAAGCTGAAATTCTTATCATTCCAACGAGACCTGACCGGAAAATTGCCAGCCACTCCCCATGTCTCTCTCACAAGTAGGTACATTTGAGTTGTTTGAATATAGCGGAACTTTAGCAGCTATACGTGGGAAGCTGATCAATAGAATGTATGGAATTTTTGAGTGTTGATTGATTTACTGTAACCACCTGATGGCTTTTAATGACCTTCAGAAGCCATTATTGTGTGGACCTGTTCCAATTTATACGCCAGCCGCTGCTTCTGGGAAAATTCGTCCTCTTCTAAAGTCATCATCAATTGGTCATTGTACTTCGATGCGTAATTGTAAAGTTCCAGAAGAGCACTCTCTGTGCTAAATTCGTTCGAGTGCAACTATTTTCAGAAAATACAACCCATGAAAAATCGGTATTATAACAAGTATTCTCATAAAGCAACTACAACAATGCTTGTGGCATCAAAGAATTTACCCTAGATTCTTCTGCCAACATGGCATTCATATCTTGATCTGAAATGCATGGCATTGCTTTGATATCCGCATAATAGCGCTCCACCCATTCCTTGTAGCTGGGTATGTCTTTGGCATAAAGGAGCTTACTGCTCGGTGAATCTTTGCCTGCGTAGTTTAAAAACGTGCAAAATTGTATTTTCCTAACCAAGATTCGCAAAAATGTCCAAAATATAATATAAACTACCTAAACGATGTTCGGATGTTGAGCACGCATCCATGAATGTTTGGGCAACAACTGACAGACAAGAATCGACTATATTCGACTTATGAATATCGTAGACAAAGTTGGGGTTTTTGATTAGGTTGACCCAGAATCTCAATGGTAAGCTAAACAAGGAAAAAACTAAATGTATTTCTTATTTCAATAGACAACAGATTTTCAATTCACAAGGATTTCTCGGTTTTACTTACCTATTACTTTTCCATGTGTGAACTACCTCAGGGTCAGTGATACCATGTTGGATGGCTTGATCGTCCAAGAAATCAAACATGTATTTAATAGCTAATGGAAGAGCGCTTCCGCGGTGAGCAGTACTAAATATTGTTTCGAACAAGTCGTCCACAAATTTTTGTAGGGTTAACTACAGCACAAAAAAGGATCGTATTTGAAGTTGCGATCTTCCGCACTATGTTTTGGTTATTAACGAAGCTAATTACTAGGAGGAGATTATGAAGAGACATTACCTTGGTTGCTAATAGCCTGGTGAGATAGATTTCAGATACCATTTTATTACCCCTCTCACCTTCCTTCTGGTTGTCTGAGTCGTGATGTTTCACAAGATGCCACACCTGTTCAACAAGTATTTCGGATTCGTTAGTTGCATTTTTTGTTGAAACAAAAGCTGTAACTATTCAAAATGCAATGACCTTCAAATGAGAAGGTTTACGAAATAAGTAGTACTCACCTTCATGCCTCCTTCCCGATCATGATTGAGTGGTGAAGTTGCTCTACTCAAAGGAGGACTTGCAGAATTGTACTTACTTAGATTGAGAGTCTCGTATTTGTGCGACTTTTCAGAGCGCTCTGAGAGAATGGACAAGTTGTACATGGACGATTGCTTGGGAACCAATGTTAGACAAGCTGCATCGGGTACCTAATAATGATAATTCGATTGAGTGCCAGTCAAAACGCTGATGAGGTTATCACAACATTGACACAACCAAATACGTATTCCTTTATTAACGTGCTCACCCTATAATGACTTAGAGTGTTGAGTTTTTTCCATTCTCCCTCAGTCTTGGTAGTACTGTCATCATCGTAAAGAATCAGCCTACCTTTGTTTCCTGTGCGCCACTCTGCAAGATGTACGATACGTGCTTATTAAGCCAAGTAATTTTCAACACATGGAAATATCGAGTAAAATATACGACCACATAATACCATACCGAGATCAAGATCTTCTTTCCTTGGCCTCTGACTGTACGATGTTGCTCTATAGATGGTATCAAGAGCTTTCTCTTTCACTTGACTTATGGTGTCACAATCTAGTACTTTCACCGGCACGTCGGTATTCTCTTGATTTAGGTCCAACCCAGTCATATAAGTAGTTTGATGTGACATTGACACGAAAACCGTCTGATACAGGAAATTTTTTTATCACTGTCAGAAAGTTACGACACAGGAACTAGTTGCTAAAATAACAAGTAAGTATGCAGCTTACCATTGGCTTGTAGCCAATTGACTGTCTTATAAGCTTTTCTTCACTGAGCGAATACCTAGCTTCCGCCGTGACAGCATCTACAGGTCCTTTGTCTACCTGCTGCTTGATGGCTCGATACAGCATGTAGAGGGGCTCTCCAGCACACTCTTTCAGGAACTTGTACAACAAAAAAGTGAACCAAGCTGACAGCATTTTCTCTGCTACACTTTCCGTCCTTGAAATAAGAATTTTGATTGATTAACGCATAAAGATATTCCAGAGTATGACAAAAGAGGCCATAAAATAACAAACCGCAAGGGCTAGACTGACGCTACAAAATGCAAATAACTAGACTTAATAAATACTTTTTTTTACCTTCTTAAAAGTAACTTCGGATGATTTTTACTTTCCATTGACTTTTCGATTAATTCGGCTAGTAGAGTTTTCAGAATGTCTGTGCAGTATTCCATTTTTCCTTGGAGGGAAACCATTATCAAGGACGCCACATTAACCCTAAACATACGAATGAGTACCTACACCGGTTGCTCGTTAATGGTAAATAGATCTAATTATGAAAAGATACTACAAAGTTACCTGTCTCTCATTGAGAAATATCGATTATTCTCCAATGTACGAATAAATAAAAGTAAAAATGTCTTGTTTAAAATGAGGAGTCCGAAATGACGCAGGCCTTTGGCCTTGTAATGAAGCTCTGGCCTATCAAGTTGAAGGACTGCATGATCCTCACCATTAGGAAATAGAATTTTCATCGAGTAATTTCTATAGTCCAAAAATGGTATTCCTCCTGATGTCACATCGCCAGTTAAATCAGTCATCTCGGTTTGTAATTCAGCGAATGCTGGAAAGCAGTTATTAAAATGATTAAATACAACTGTGGAACACTGGCCATCAATTCCGCGGTCGATAAAGAAGAAATCAATTTCACACCTTCTTTACACTCAGCTGCAACACGAAGCTCTAAAACATCCATTTGCTCTTGCATATTTTTCAGGACTCGATTATTCTCCGTTGATTTTCGACGATAAGCAATTAGGATGATAATAAATATAATCAGAAGAACGACTCCACCGGCTACCATAATGTACATAACTTTCTGAGGGAATTCCACAGCAGATATATGATCATATCTTAGACGACCAATTTCGTAAGCGAGATTCTTGCCGATCTTAACCTGTACAAATATTGAAGGACATATTCAAAAATACAGTTAAAGTATTTACAAATCGTACACTTAGGTTAAAGCAGAACTCTTACCATAACTGTTGGAGGTCTGGACGAATCGAGACGACCATCTTCTCCAATATCAGGAGGTTGGTGAGGAGGTGGCTTGCAAGTTAACTGATTTTTCGACAAAGATGTTACATTGCAAACGCTATTGCCAATAAGAACTATAAGATCTGATTCATCAGATCCAGTATTGAGATTACGGCCCTGTATTTCGTAGGACAAAAAACGGTAATGATATTACACCTTTGGAAACTAGCAATAAATTTAAAATCACATTCTGGTATTTTGACTCTAATGTCGTATACATGCATATTTTGGACATACGTTTATAGTTAAGTAGTCGCTTTTGTATTTCTTGATCCTTTCTTCGAACTGGTCGTAATGAGGATTAGGATACAGATGAAACGATTTATTCTCTTCGGATAAGTTCTGCACTCCAGTATCCACAGTATCCAGAATGAAGCCATATTGAAGTCGCATTCCATCTTTACCATCTGGATCAGAGAAGGGGAGGTCCTCCTCCCCAACTTTGGGTGTGAGGCAAAACATTGTTTCATTACTGGATATATTGCACGGCTGGAAATAAGAAAATGCAAGTTTACACAAATATAGCGTTTACGAATAGAGAGCTAATCCATATTTTCTTATAGGAATCATTAATGGGAAAACGTACACCAGTGTAGCTAGTCCCATTATACATGACATAAATAAACGGCTCTTGAACGACGTCGAAGTTACGTCCTTCCACCGTTATATTGATTCCGCCAGCTGGAATGCCTCGCAATGGCTTGTCCTGAATCAAACACATATGAGAATTAAGAACATTCTTAGAGATAGGAAATTTCAGTTTGTGAATCACAGTATTCATCGGTAACATACTTTATCCAATTGAATGACAGGATTATCTACATAGGTAAAGCCAGGTTCATATATTCGTTCCCTTTGGTCGAATTTGATCACCACGTGCCATTTACCCGTTTTGTTACTTCGCCCAGAACGACACTGTATTCTATTTGCTTCTTTCCTGTAATGTCCATCCGTAATACACATTATTTCATACGTTAGTACCAAATGAGACCAGTGCACGAAATATTTATGGTACATCTATTTTCGAACAAAAGTACTGAAATAACTTACAAAAGAATTTCACAAGGGATGCTGTCGACAAAAGCTTGAATATGACTTCCGGCGTTCAAATGCTCGCCAAATATTGTGATTTTAGTCCCACCAGCCATAGGTCCACGACTGGGACTAACTCCACGAATTTTAGGATCGACAAAACGATAGTTTTCCACACTTTGTGCTCGGTAGTCAGCAACTTTCACTATAATTGGACCAGCCTTCGGTTCGTTTATACCAGGGCCATCTAATTTACATACAATACGTCTTGTTTGCTGGTATAGCTGTCGAAATGGTTCGCAAGAAACTCCAGCAACTGTAACCCCGCTGTAGATATCCTATGAAACAGACGAAATCGAAAGGTCATTATGCTTATGAAAACGAAAGGAAAAATATCCACGTCAAATTCTTTTCCTCACATCAAAAGTTTTTCCCAGATTGATGCCTTCAATAGTCACGTTGGTACCCCCCTCCCATGGACCTGATTTAGGGTGAAAATTCCGTATTTCCGGATTTGGGCAGGTCTGATTTCTGTTTAACCAAACTCCCATGCCATTGTCACATTGCTCGCGCACTTGGCATCGATTTGAACTCTGGCACCACCCGCAGTTAAATTTTTCATCCATTGCCAAGCACATACCACAATTGTCAGCCATTGCTGGGCAGCGGTATACCTTAACTGTATAGAATTAATAGAAATAGAATTAAATCATGACATCCTGGCTCGTCAAAATCATAGTGTAACTCGTCCACTGTCCACTGTCTTAGGCTTACTGTGTATCTCATCTGGATTGTCAAGGGATTTTGTTTCTCCACCACCCCAAACAACAGCAAAAGGAACCGTTATATTCGGTGCAGGCGAGTTATAATTGAATTGAATAGGGTCACAGTAGATAGTATTTTCAACGAGCTGAGCATTAGCCGGTGTGACACGCCCTTCGATGCTAAAACGGCAAGAGAATCGCGTATGCACGATGATTTGTTGCTATAATTTTAAAAACACGAGCAACAATTTATAGATGCAGCTTCACTTCGCATTTCAAAAAACCTCCTACACAACTGAGCTCTGAACTTACTGCAATATTTTCAACTTTCACTTGAATCCGTTTTTGCGTCCCGAATGGAACCAGCAGTTCTGATGAGCCATTTGTTACATTAATCCTAGGACAAAATCCGGGGCCACTCCTTATGCTCGGTCCAACCCGCTAGGTATATAAAATTTCCGTACAAATAATAGCAACAATACCTCACTACATTTATAAAAAATTAGGCATTCTGGGATGCTTACATTGAGGCCAGTAACAAGGATATCATTTCTGCAATTTTCAGCTGTATCATGAGTGCACCTATGCTTGTCCACACACCAATCACACGGAAATGGTGAAGTCACGCAGGATGTACAAGTGACATAGGTGTTACAGTCGAAAAACACGAAGTCAGTTGCAACAAAATCATTTGCTGGCGTTCCATCTTGAGCCATACGCACCGACAGGGTCGCCGTGAAGTTGTCTGAAATTAAAGAAATTAACTGTTAAACAAATTCATCAAACAGAACAACAAATACCAACTTTTCACTGCAGCAATCATATGCACGTATCATACATACATTTTGTACGTTACGTACTTCGCATTATGTAATCTGTCTGATATTGAAACAAGTTTAATTAACTTACGTTGCTCCTTCGGTATCGGTGGCAGATCTGAAGTGGGTGGCGTGTAACAAGTTACTCCGTTGGAAGTAAGATTTGCATGTGTTTTGAGCGTTTTGCCACTTAGAAAGCGAAATACGCACCAGAAATCACCGGAACGAGTTGGAAGATGGTCGATACTCAAAGTAAGCTTTAAAAGAGAGCAGAAATTACGTAACTAGTTGAACTTCCATACCACATTTCTTACATACAATCAAATACCAGGACGTCAATAAAAGAACTGGTATAGTAAATAAGTTAAAGGAAACGAAATTCCATACGTACAGTACGAGCAGTGGAGCTTTGCAGTTGACTAGGATTGACCATGGTTATCCTAGTACATTGGCCACTTTTATACGAGATCCAGTATAAGGAATGTTCCGTTGCTTTAGGCCCCTTCGGACAGTTGTTCTTCAGCGTACATCTACGGTAAAAAAATATAATTAAACTGATGCCCCGCAAGAAATTATTTCAGTAATAGAATATTCGTCATTACGTATATACAATTGGAACACTCAGTATTTCCATCTCAATTTCTCTTAAACAATTGGAAACCAAAGGTCCCAATAACACTTTACTCAGTAGTTAGAAACCGTTCTTATATATTTTAATAAACAGTATTTAATTTAAGATGCTACAGCAAGTACACTAGTTATGCATTCAAAACGCACGATACTTACTTGTTCTGCAGAGAGCACCAGCCGCAGTATGGATCTCCAGCTTCTACACATCCGTTACACGTAAAGTACTCTGAGCAGTTGTGAACTAACACTTTTGACACCTACAATAAATCGAAATCGTTACTACACTGTACTGTAAGCTGTTCATTTGAGTCGAAACACGTAGCACTGTGCTTGATAGGGAGCCCTTGTTCTAACTAGTTTATATACACTGAATAGAGAAAGCCAAAAACATTCTTACTTTTCGCTCGGTCATAACATACAGATGAGCTTTTTGAGGGTCGAAGAACATGTCGGGATTGACTTTCTTCGCAGAATCGATGACAATATCATCATATTCAGAGCCGGACTTCGCACTCTCAACAACAACCTATAAATGAAAACAATAGGAATGAACTAATGAATTAAACAAAAGTCTCATAAATTCTACATGTAAAGCCAAACAACGGGACCAGTATCAAGTATCCAACTCCGTAAACTGGAGGCGAATTATTGCGTTCCAGCACGTCTGGATTCATTGTGCTACCTTTTTAAGGTGACCATATCTTGTTCCCAAAAATACAACAGTGTAGTTTCCAGCGGAAGTCGCTGCTACAGATGTGAGTGGTGTTGTAAAATTCAGGACAGACATTGCTACGGCTGGTTTCTCGCCGCCTAATGGAGTGTTAACGTCCATCCCACAGAAATCTTCTTCGATGATTTTCAGTTTCTGGAGGTACAAATAAAAGGCTGGGTAACTACTCAAGATTGCAGTAAAATAATCAACAGCTAAAAGCAGCCACTAATTTACGAGTACTTACGGTGCTAACACAAGGTGCATTCATAGCGATGAATCCAAGTCCACGATTCCCCTTGCCCTGGAAGCACATTTCGATATTCTCAACAAATTTACGCCGAATATCTTTTAAAGAATAAACACAAAGTGCACTATCTTGTCCTGGAATAGAGCTTCCAATAGGATCAGCGCGTGCAAAAACTGCGAAGAGAACATCATCTTGATGAGTCACATCGAGTTTATTGGCAAGATCTGGACCAGGTTTTCCCACAAATGCTGCCTGCACTAAACTAAACTTATTGCCGGTCGTCTCACTGACGCATTCAATAGGGATTTCAGTGTACGAGTAGTAGTTAGAGTCACTTTGGCAGACACGGACCAACTTCGAAATGAACGGAGAATCACTCTTAGTATCCTTTTTTTGTGTGGTCAAAAAATACGAAAAGCCTTCGGAACTGAATCCGTACACGTAGTTGATGGGATATTGTTCTCGCATGTTGATGTGCATTTTGGTCCCGGATGAGACACCAGTCGTCACGATCCCAAAGTTATCGCGAGGATTCAAGCTACGGCTAGACACGGCGGGTACTTCATGACGATAGGGTGAGTTTCCAGTGTATGTTACCCCCACGTACAAAACCTTAAAAAATTATATTACATTATTGTCACTGCGAACCTATAGAACTTATTTCTAGAAAACTTGTAATCTATTTCCTTATATATATTTTGTGCAAGCCTGAACTGGCCTCAAAACTTATTTGCAGGCACATGATCTCTCCCCGATGTAATTACTTACGGTAGAAGTTGGTGGAGTTGGTGGACCGGGAGCTATGAAAGCTACTGTACTCGCCGATTCATTGTTTGCAACAATAGGCTCATTGACAGCATCGGTATCAGATGTGCTTGAAACATTGTCAAGTCCTAAAATCCAACACATGCCTTGGTACAGACTCCCGCATGAGATCAATTTGGCTCGACTGTAGTCAACGACAAGGGCTTTGTTCACATTATTTGTGAGCATAACTTTGGCCTTTTCAGGGCAGTCACGATATCCAGAACATTCCGTCGAATCTTCGGAGGGTCCTGTCTTGTTAAATGCAATGAGTCTCAAATTCGGATCCAATTGGTAGATTCGATTCACAGCCCCAATGTAAAGTATTCCTGTTTCTTTATGAACTACCAGATGGTTGTTAACGGTCGAATTATCCGCCGTGGAATCATGGAAAACCGACACAATATGAGAATTAGGAGATGCATAACTCCGCATATTGCATAAACAACCACTGATTATGAGGAGCAGGACTCCAAGTCTTCCTCTCACACCCATCGCGGCAGATGTCTTCTGGCACCCACCACGTGATTCCAAGTCACCTCATTAGTAACTGCAAAAAATAACAAAATACCCTGAACAAAATAATTCACCTATAACTGGATAGCGAATCAATTTAACAATTGCCACCCAATAATCTCACAACTACTTGTATACTTTTGTAAATTCCTATGTCATTTTTGCATTTAATTTAACTACCTTCAATATGTGAGAAGTTTTATACGCTGTTAGAAAGTAACGTCACGCTCATGAAATCGTCAACACCAAGTCATAGCTAATTTTAAAACGATGCACCACTTTGAATTTAAGTTGTATTTCTACAGATCATACCATTTGAACAACAAATCTTCCATTCCCTATGACTAATAGTGGTTTACACTCGTTGAACATTTTTTCACATCAATACATATACATGCAAATAATTAAAGTGCAACCAGGATATGCGAACATTTTGTTTTTCAGCCAAGCATTACTCATTTTCCACACATCCACTAACTTAAGGTATAAATATTCAAACCTCACCGCAATGACGAAATGAAAAACAACCAAACAATTCTCTCAGCTGCTTTTCCCTAAAGACAATCAAATCCTCAGATTCATATTTTGCCTCGCTGGCAAAATCAAATCGACCGATAAAAAACACTTTCTTGATTTAAAATTATCAGGAGACTTTTTGTTTGCTTCGCAAATAAGTGAGCTTAGATTTCGCGTTAGTGAATAATACGAAAGTTGAAGATAGAAAATTAAACTCAGAATTAAAAAACCGCAATCCAGAATGCAGTTACTCTGACTGCCCTAATCCTGGCTCGTTTTGAAGTTGATTCTTTAAAGCATTACCTCAGTTTAAAAAATTCCTGTAAAAAGGGTTTTCGCAACTAAAAAAATTAATCTGGCAAAAACTTAATAATGACAACATGTGCACTATTTGAAATTTGCAGCTGATAAAGTGGTTATTTACGGCATTTACGCACACACGCTTTGACTACTTCACCTATAGTTAGGTACATCTAGTAATGATTAATTATTTTATTAACGAAGCTGAAATAATTGCATCATATCATGTGTAAGCAGCGTCTCCGCCTGCGATCATGCAAAGATTCATGTAGATATATAATATTTCCAACAATTTCCTAAACCATATCAATCATAAACACACCTTAACATATCATATAGTCAACACCTGCATATGCATTCTACACTACAAGCGAATAACTTTTATTGTTAACACCATTATCATTATATAAACCTCATAAAAGAAACATAAATCCAATCTACAACATCCTGCACTTACGTCGACTAAGTAATTATTCCTTGCTATTAAAACATTGATTCGCAAGACTTTACTGAAGAGAAATTTACTGAAGAACAAGTAGATCACAATAAAAACGACACTCCTCTACAAGTTGACAAGTACAGGTAAATATTTCCCATGTAAAGATTTCTCTATACGTAATTATAATCACAATAACAATAAAATTACAGACCGGCATTTGTCTGTCTCTTCCTAGAGTGAAAACTCAGGAAATTTTTTGATATATTTAGTAAATAAACTGGCGGTCAAAAGGATTTATTTCCGACAGTGGCAGCTATACATTTTGTTTGCTCTGTAATTCTAATTTACCACATCCTTACTTATATATATCTATTCCGGAGACCTGCTTAAGCATAAAATCTGGAGCTTCACAGTTCAGTGGTTATTCGCTTCCTGGTTTTAACGAAGACATTAGTTCATTAAGAAGTTTGATCGTTTATCAGGGTTGTATTTTATATGCATTTCATGTACAACCCCGATATTTACACATGGTGATAATATTAACCATAAAGTTGAATGCTGAAAGTATCTACATGTATCTAGTCAGGGGCTACATTCTTTTCCAGCATTCTTTCTGGACTTCAAGTGCAAGGTTTTCATGATTTTACGGATGCGGACGACATAATTCAACGTTTTCATCTACGCAGCCAGGCAGGGAAGGAATAATTTGGGTGTAATTGCCCGACAAATATTGGATTGGACTTGTCAATAGGTTTAACAGTATCTGTATTACTTGAAGTCGATATATTTCTGGCCTCATTGAGGCTTGTGACTGTCGCAATATTTTTTGTTGGACTGAATAGAACTGAGCGGGTACACTGAATTCAGGAAAAGGCAAGCTTCAAATTTAATCGACTGTGAAAATGAAAGATGTGGATGACCCAAAGAAGAGTAGAAACCTCCCAAAAAACGGAACTAAATTTAGAGACCAAAATTCTCAAAACTCGCTTATTTCATGCTGGACTGCGATTACAATTTGAAGCTAAGACCAATTCTGATGCAGTAATGCGGTGATATATGTTATACCTGCTCAAGGTCACTTTGTCACAACCGGAACTCGGCAAATCGGGCACGGACAAACTGGAGTTTGCATACAAAAACTAAATTCACTAAAATATTTTTCCCAGGTCGCGTATAAGTACCGACAGGGTAGGGATAGGATTTGGGACAATTTGTTTGAATCACCTTAACTCAGAAAAGGTAAGATAAATTCTGGATCCGAACAACTGGCAATTGGTTCCAATTTGGCACTATTCCACCCGATAAATGAGATTGCCATACACATTACAAGTATAGAAGCTGACTGTAATATACTGAAGATTGTATTAACAAAAAATTTGACAGCTAAGTAGATGAACTTGTGAAGCTAATTTTTCCTCATTAAAATATCCTTCATATCTCATGTAAGTCAATTGCAGGTCGAATTTTTGCCATTAAAAACTGAGTTAAAAGCTGAAGTTCTCAACCGTTCACTCAACGGGCCCTGCTAAATGATTCACTAAAATTCACCAAACAAAATGACATAAAATCCAACCAACCACAACACTTACATGAGCAATACTAAAACCAAAACGTAAAACAGTTACTGACTTCGATTCTCGAAAGGTATGGTTTAGTCAACAACAATATAAATCTCATTTAATATTCGTTCACATTCTCACACATGCACACGCACAACCACTATTCACCCCAAGAAAAACCAATCAATCAAAACCAAAACCTAACAACATGTATAAGTTATTTAACTGCAAACAAATCAGTCACAATCAGTACAGAACATACAGACAAAAAATCCCATTACAAGTACCTGTCTGCAGGATATAAAAGGACACACCATTCAGAATTAGAAACCTCACTCAGTGGAATACAAAAGTTTACTTCCTACAAAGAACACAAAATTCAATCCAATTTCTGATATCATGGAACAGATTTCCGTTCCCTCAAGTCTTCCAAAATATTTTGCACACTCCACAAATTTATTCACATGTATAAATACCTCCCAAGCTGAAGTAATGGTATGTATATAACCCTTTCACAAGATCCTCACTGTCAGAACAAAACTTGTTCCTCTATAAATGTCATGAATGTGACGGGATCACGAAGCTGTGAAACTAAAATGATTCTTCAAGTATAAATATTTCCTTGATGTATACGTCACCGAAGATACTCTTCTATCAGCACACAGATATTCACATTATGAAGTGTCCACACATCCTTTCAAATATTCATGCAGGCCAAAAAAACTGTCGACAATAGTTTTACATCTTCCATCGTCGTTCTTTCGCTTTATGGACACAAACCACCACATCCCGTAATATCCTCTAAACAAGAGGAGAGTTAGTGTTAGTAGTCTATAGTTTACATGACACTATGACAGTCACTTCTACAAAAACTTGTAAAAAGCCCAATAGCCTACACTACAGTTATGTATTTACTACACCAGATAATAATAAAGGTAATCAAGTGTGAATAAATTTCTAATGTGCTCACACTGGTAGTCCGATCACTGACACAACAACACATGTATATCCACACACCGAGTCGGGCCAAGAGACAATAAGTTAATTTATACTTAATGTAGATTTCCCCTTACAAATATAGTTACTAGTAATAATGATTCTCATGCATTGGGAAGATAAGAAAAATAATCAAAACAAAATACCTCCTAACAAAATATTTCCAATTCACTTCTCTAAATGTATACACACTAAAGGTTGACGACGAATGGCGTCCACTGACAATCGTATGGTGTGGGAAACTGAAGGTATAGTGAAGGTAGACAGGTTAGGGCCCAGCGAAATCCTCAGTCTGCTCCTGTGATGCTTTTGCTTGTCGTTTCTCTCTCTCTCTCTCTCTCACTCTTTGCTCGTTACATTCGGGTTCTCTCTCCACTCCCTGCCTTTCGAGCATTTGAGCTATAAACCTCATCAAAGAAACCTATGTATTTATAAGGGCACTGCACATATAGATACACACACTACAGCAAGTGAAGAATAAGTGCAACCAGATTCGGCCATCTATACACATGCTTATACATAAGGAGTGAAAAAACTCACAGCAGCAGCAGCTCAGACATATACATACACTTATACACACTACCAGACCGACCCAACGTCCCAAGTACGTATACCTCTGTAATAACACTTTGGCTAACAGTACGGGTTAAGGTATACCCACAACAGTTATGCTGAAATTCAGACTTTTTGGTCTTTTATACATAAGTAAACTTACAAGAGAATGAAGAGAAAGGAGCATGAGCATACCTATGGCTGAGAGCCTTGTGTTCCACATGTGCAGTGTGCAGGTATATAGTAAGAGAGTCGTGAGGCGATACGCGCTCGTTGCAATGAACGACACCGATGAATAAGAGAAAGAGGAACACAGAATAGCACACAGATGTATATAATATGTATGTATGTACACGAAGACGATGTGTGTTAAGGGATGAAATGAACTCGCCCTGCACAAGAGAGGAAGGCTGTGGCAAGCTCAATGGATTGTATGCAGGACCATCACATCCAGTTGATTTTGTACCTTAAAACACTGACAAAACTGCTTTTTTTGCCCATAGTCCCTATAATTTTAGGCTGAAAGCATAGGCTTGTGCAGTCTCCATGTATACTGACACCACCCCTAGTATTGGTACAACATAGACGTACAACGGGAATGACAGAAGACTAAATGTACAGGGAAGTACAAAGTATAGAGGAGATGGAGAGAGAGAGAGGAGAGAGACGATCGAGCCTGCATTTAGGACAGTATAATAGACCTCGGGATCTGTCAATAGCTCCCTCTTGTGACATTGCAATTAGGTGGGCAACAGGCGCCACCACTTTGGTCTTTCCGAATACCCACCCCCACACACATTCTCTACCTAATATTGTCAGAGTTATTGGCTTATTGATTGTTGCGTAATTTAATAGAATATCAGGAGAAGGAAGAAGAACCACACAGCATGTATACACACAAGGGCTCTCAACAACTCTCCACGCACATTCATTCGCCATCACTCATCGACCATTACACACCATCAGCGGCCTAGCATCATCAACAACATCCTCATATATATGTATACACTTATCAAATGAAAATAATCAATGAACTCACCTGGGATTATTCACCCACCGCTTGTGTGCACTCGGACGCACTAGTCATCTGGTTTTTCTAGGGAATCATATGCGTTTATCTCAGCCCAGTTCCTTTTGGATATTATACCGGTCGGACAGCATAATTAACAGCTGATGAGTAAACTTGAACATGAGCTGTTACTTACATATCGAATTAAAACCTCATGATTTTGCTATTGTAATTGATCAGTGTGTGTATATCCAAGGCTTTGGCTGGAGGATGTTATCTGTGGAGTATGAGATGCTCTGAAATTGGAGGGTTTGGGTGGCAGGGCAAAGGTATTAGGTACTATGCATGCATGACGTGAGAGTTTATGCATTTATAGAGTTTTCATTCTAATTTTCGGAATTCCTGATGGCGATGTTAAATAACTGACCTGTGATAGTTAGTAGCATGTTGTACAGAATTGAATATATACTTATGATTGTTGTAGCATGTATTTAAACAAGGATTTATTTATGTGACTTGACATTGCAAAACAAAAGAGTTCGTCACTTGTATTCTGTATTTTGGAAGTCTGTGTATTTGACGACCAATGCTGAACACATACTTGCGAAATGATGTCAGCCGTCGATAATAACTCAAACATGTAAACGTTTTTTTCTCATAACAAATGTAGTAAGTATGACTTACTAATCAGATTTGTCGGAAGTTAGCTAGTTCGATGTGATTTCGTTTTCAATTTATTATAACGGAAGGTCAAGAAAACATTATTAATTTATCCATAAAGGGTACATATATTTGCATTTGTCGGTCTTGCAAGTGTATTGTCAATATCAATGTTATGCAATTTTATTAAAGGGAAGAGAAATCAAGGACTTTAATCATTACTAATTCCTCGTCTCCATTTATTTACAATTAGGTATATACATAATGGGACACTTGTGGTTTTTGGGCAGATTGAGGTCTTATTTATGACTGTAGTAAAACAAGATTGACTAAATGAATGGGTTGCTGATTAAAAGCACTCATAAATAACCCCTTTACTTAATTAAGCTACAGATGAATGTTATTTTGAAATGACAATACTTTCGTTTGGAGCGACTTTGCTTTCTATGGGTGGCACAGTCAATGCATAAAAATATGGATGGTGGGAACGGTGACATGTAGACGCTGATGTTACTCCCACGTATGCGGTACATACGCACGGGAATATGCAATTATTAGTAACTTACCCCTTCATTCAGAAACATGAGCGTGGATTATTTACGATGTAATGAGCAGTGCATTTACTCAAATTGGAAGTACGGAATTGTTTAACTGTCTGTTACGCGTATAAGGTTTTCAGGCAGCAGCAGTATTCACTGTCAAATGGAGCCCGATTATTCTATTCTCTTTACATATACTGTGGTAAGTACGGATTGTGGGTTCGTAGAAAGAAACCATGGTTGGAATCGAGCCGGAAGCGGCCACTATGTATATATTGGACTGAATTTACATGATTGTGGATTTGCGATTTGAATGAAATAATTTACCTCTTCGTCCTTCCTATATTGTATTAATTGACATAACATTTTTAAAAATTCGCATCATAAGACTGTTAAAAGTTGGAAATTATTATGAAGCGCTTTTATACATACTTTGTGGTGGCAGAATAAATGGATAGAATACATAGTTGCGTGCTTGATTAATTTGACACGTAAGCTATGAAATGAATTATTGTTAGTACAGCGTAAGTATAAAAAAAAAACTAAAAAAAAAAAAAAACTGGGTTTATACTCCGATACATACCCTAAGGTCTTACAGAGTTGTCAACCATCTTTAGTCTTTATTCATTAATTCGCG
>JAQFXU010002548.1:0-20200 GCA_034693705.1 Spatulosminthurus flaviceps
TTGACTTGGAGTTGAATTATCCTTCAAGATTTTATTTGAGGGTGAAATTGTCTTCGACAATTTTGACTTGGAGTTGAGTTATCCTCCAAGATTTTATTTGAGGTGAAATTGTCTTCGGCAATTTTCACTTGGAATTGAATTATCCTTCAAGATTTTATTTGAGGTGAAATTATTGGAGTTGAGTTGTTCTCCGGAAAATTTAATTGGAGTTGAGTTATCCTCCGGAAAATTTAATTGGAGTTTAGTTATCCTCCGTACATTTTAATTGGAGTTGAGTTATCCTCCGGAAATTTTAATTGGAGTTGAGTTATCCTCCGGAAACTTTAGTTGAAGTTGAGTTATCCTCCGGAAATTTTGTTTGGAGTTTAGTTTTCCTCCGTAGTTTACTTCGTAGTTGACGTATCTTCCTGTAGTTTTAATTTGAACTTGAATGGAATCGGTTCAACTGGAACTTTATTTCAGGAAAGTTAACTTCAGGGATATTTCTGCGGAAAAATTGTCTTCGACAATTTTGACTTGGAGTTAAAATATCCTGCAAGATTTTATTTGAGGTGAAATTGTCTTTGGCAATTTTGATTTGGAATTGAATTACCCTCGGGATTTTTTTATTGTGGTTGGGCTTTCTCGTTAATTTTCTTGTGGTTGAGTTATCCTCCAGAATTTTTATTGAAGTTGAGTTATCCTTCGGAAATTTTATTTGGAGTTGAGTTTTCCTTCGGAGTTTACCTCGTAGCTGAGGTATCATGTGATTTATAGTTGGAGTCACCGATCCGAGGTACATCCAAGGTCACGAAACCGGTGAATTTTTTCCGAACGAATAAATTGCTTGTATTGAACACACAAGGTTGAAGTGGATCACTTTCATTTAAATCTGGGGTAAAATTGTCCTTCAAAATTGTATTTGGGGTAAAACTGTTTTTGGGTAATTCTTATCGAGCTCACTTATCGTACAGAATTTTTATAATTATTTTTGATAGGGTTGAATTCCGAGCCCTAAAAAAGTTAAGTTCTTCTTTTTTCTTCTAGTTTGGTGACCAATATTTCTTTGGGGTGTCGGAGGGTTCGTTGGATATCGGGTTCTAGAAAATTCCTACAAGCGAAAATCGTATTGTTTTAGACCTCCTATCCGTGGGAAATTCATGAAACAGTCGGATTCCTTTGGGTGAAGCCTAGGCCCTTCCATGAAGAAAGTCCAAGGAGGAGATTCTGCAACCTGTAAAGGTATAGTGCAAGGTTCCGTGTCATCCATCATCTTTGCTGACCTGGTGTATCCCATGGGGCTACGAGCTCGCCTTTTTCCCATACCTGTCACTCACACACCACAACATATTCGTACATTAGCATGGAGTGGGTGATGATGGGGGGAAATACTCGCATAGTGATGAAGAGAAGGTCAGCTACACTTGGAGGAGGTTGGCCTGCCATGTTGCGATTTGACTTCCGCCAGAAATTCCTAGAACGATTCGAAACATGGAGAGGAGAAAGCGACAAATGATCATTGTGTTCCTTATTTTCAAAGAAAATTCGAAATTATTCCTGAAATGGAAACAACAGGACTGTACATTGGAACAATACATGTCAAATTTTTTTTGTATCATTCCTGAAGAAAATCGGAATACCCATGAAAGTTATTGAAAAAGTAGTGTCATTAGTACTTGAGAACCGTGTGCTTTTATTTGTAATAATCACGTATATAAAAAATTATGATGATACACGAAATAATAATTTAAACATTGTAAACATTATACTGAGTCCATAATGGCTACTTCTGTTGAGAAGCAGTGTCAATAAAGTCTTGCTCCAATCTCGGGAAAAGTGTACCAAGTTACTTCTTCGTCTGAGCAAATTTGGACTATAATAATTTCAATTATTTCTCCCTGTGAATATAATATAGAAATTTCTCAACCAACTTTCCATCCCAATTTCCCTTTCCTCAACAAATTCCTATGGAGAGAATTTTTCTTTAGGTGATTTCAAAAAAACTAAATCTGATCCCCAAATCCTGGTCATTTCCGCAAAACCATCCTATCATCCCTTGAAAATTTCTCTGTACAAAAAATTATCCCACGCGAAATTTATTTACCACTCGTATCTAGTAGGACCTTAAGTCACCGTAAGGGTTTATGTATATGCCAAGAATCATTGAGTAAAATCCTGTCTGTACAGTAATACAAATACAAAGCACAGCTGATTAGCATAGTTGACATTGGAGATTGCATATAGTAAAGCAAGAAAAAACTATAACGGCCAAAACGTGAAAAAAATATTATTTTCCTCCACATACGCCAAAGCGTCCTTAATTTGATTTTAATTAGGTTTTTGCTACGTTTCAAAAGGTAAATAGATAATAGATATTTAATGTGTTTTAATGCCTTATCGAATAGTCATTTCCCCTTATGTACACGAACACTGCTACACGTACATGACTTTAAAAAATCCAGTCCATATGAATGACCCATGTGCATTCCAACACAATGCTATTATTGATGTTATACACGATACGTGTGTCAAATACTAAAAATGATTATTAGAATTCCAGCTGAGTGTCAATCCTATACGCCCTTTTCGAATCCTGAGAAGTTTTAACAACAAAATTCCTGTTGCTGGAAAAAAGATATAACTCTCAAAATATTTACATGACATTTCCTAAAAAAAACTGGATTTGAATTTTTATCAAGATGTATATGGTTGGGTTCGAGTTATATAAAAGGGGACGGGAAAATATTGGAAGATTCATTCCCAACATTGTTCTCTAACAAGGAACAATAAATTCTTTTGAGAGAAACTCACATTTTTTCAGAGTGATACTACTTGAAAAATTCATTTTCCAAAATGAAAGTCCTCCTTGTACTCGCTGGATTGTTGGCACTTGGGACTGCGCAATACTACTACCCGCAATACTACGGATATGGATATAGTACGTTTTGTTTAGCCAATTATTTACCATAGCAACATAAAGGGGCAATATTGTACGATATAATAATTATTACTACTTTGCTAACGTTGGTGTAATTATTTGTATTCAAAGGTCCTAATGTTGCATCTCAAATGTCAAACGCTAACTCTGGAGCTGGTGGTACTTCCATTGCTACAGGGACTGCTAATGCCAACCAGGGACTCTACGGAAGAGGTAATAATTATGTTGCATATATTATATAGGTCGTTGCGCCCGCCATGAGATTTTGACAAAATCAGTCGAAATATGGGTCGAATCGGTCGAATTTTTAATCAAATAAATTTCTGCAGATGTTTTGACATTGCATGGGTCAAATTATGTAAATTTCTGTCGCACACGAGGATATGTCATGAGTCGGTGGAAATTTTAGTCAAATGAGTTAAAATTTCCGCCATAATACGTTTCAGTAATTATAATCATGATCAGGACTTATGCTTCATTTTTAAGACAAGCGCTCTGCTGAGCCACAAGCTGGATATGGATACTACCCCTATGGCCAGAACTACGGATACCGTAAGACAGTGTAAATTATTAGTAGCGTTTAATTTTTTTAGGACGAAAAATGCCAGCTGTTTATTAAATTTTACGTTCTAAAAGAAATCATATTCGAGTAAAAATAATTATTTTGAGGTGAATAATCTAAAGCTTCTCTTTAAATTACATTAAAAATTTTAGGACCTCTCTACGGCTACGGCAACTACGGCTACAGTGAGTTTTCACACAACATTTTAAAATATTTTCACCAATAAAATATTTTGTATCATAAAAATATCTTGAAACAAATACAAATGACTTTATTTTGTATAAAATTTCCACGTTTAAAACACATCACTTGTGGTTTTATATTTTTATTGCAGGTCCTAATGTCGCCTCCCAAACCTCCAACGCCAACTCAGGTTTCGGTGGTACTTCCATTGCTTCTGGAACTGCTAATGCCAACCAGGGTCTCCACGGAAGGGGTAAATCTAACATAATGTATTTAATAAAAATTTACTTTGACCCAATTTATCCCGAGAAGCTGGAATGCTTCCAAGTGAAGTTTTTTCATTTGTGTACTTCATGACGCCCCCGCTGAGCTATTGATAAAATCTGTCCAAATTTGGTCTACTTATCAGTCAATATTTTTATTCAATTTCTGGGGATATTTTTACTGGGGAAATTATACGGTCACATTTGTGTAAAACCTCACGTTGCACACGAGGAAATTTGTTGAATCTGTTCGAATTTCCGATAACGATAACCGAGGAAATTCTATTCAAATGAATTTCAAAGTGTCCACCATAATAACACGTGAGAGTAAATAATCATGACCAGGTTTTATACTTTAAATTTAAGACAAGCGCTCTGCTGAACCACAAGCTGGATATGGATACTACCCCTATGGATTCAACTACGGATACCGTAAGATAGTGGAAATTATATGCGTTTAAAAAAGAATGAAAAATTCCAACTGTTTACTAAATTTCGCGGTTTTTTTAAATCAGGACCAAACCTCGCCTCCCAAACCTCCAACGCCAACTCAGGCTTCGGTGGTACTTCCATTGCATCAGGAACTGCTAATGCTAACCAGGGTTTGTACGGTCGGGGTAAGTTATGGCATGGCAAATCCTCATGACATGACGTTTTTGAAATTACAACTCATTCATTGAATTCTTTGAAGAATTATTCTAATTATGAAAACAATTCTAAAATATTTTTAGATAAGCGATCCGCGGAACCACAGTATGTCTATGGATATGGATCTCCCCACGACCAAGGCTATGGATATGGATCTCCCTACGACCAAGGCTATGGCTACAGTAAGAATTTTGGAAAAATATTCGAGTAAAAATAATTATTACTTAAATTATGAGGTGAATAATAATCTAAAGCTTCTCTTTAAATTACATAAAAAATTGTAGGACCTCTCTACAGCTACGGCAACTACGGCTACAGTGAGTTTTCACAAAAAGTTTTTCAATATTTTCACCAATAAAATATTTTGTATCATAAAAATATATTGAAACAAATATAAAAGACTTTATTTTGTATAACTTTCCTCGTTTAAAATAAATCGCTTCTGGTTATATTTTTATTGCAGGTCCCAATGTCGCTTCTCAAGTTTCTAATGCCAACTCTGGTGCTGGGGGAACCTCCATTGCAACGGGAACAGCTAATGCAAACCAGGGCCTTACCAGAGGTATGTATACTCCCATTATGATGGCTGTTAACTTTGAGAAAAATCAAAAGGGCGGGAGATTTGCTCGCGAAATTTTATATTATTATAATATTGTTTTAACGATGTGACAATTTTGAATTTTAGATGGTCGTACCGTCCTCAAGACGAAGACGTTGCATCCCGCTGAGACTCCCGTCGTTTAAATTGATTTTGGCTCGAAATTCAAATTGGCACAATTGACATTTTGGTTGGTGGTGGTTATACTGTTACTGGCTATGAATTGTTAACCTATGGAATTTGATTATAATATTATTGACTTTCAAATTTCTCTTCCCCACTATTGGATTATCTTTTGTTTCTTTATAGTATGAATTAAAAAATACAAGCAAAATTCCCATGGACTACTTCCTTCATTTATTTTCTCATTTTATCTCTGATACAAGTTTTTGCTTAGCCAGATTTCCCAGTTTTATTTAGATTTGAATGCCTGATAAATCATACATGAGCTTGTACAACTAGGACCGACCATAACATTTCACTATGGCACGATCATTGTCCAAAATATTTTTTTTCCGGTTTAGGACACTCAAGATAGCCCAGGAAAAATAATAAAAATATTCCGTAATGCATATGGTATATAATGGTTTGGGGGGATTTGATATGTAGCCAGTGACCAATGCTATACCTCAGCACTGGAACATCCGAATGAGTTGAAATTTGAAACTTAAGGTTTTGACACAAATTTAACGATGTCTTTACATTCAGTTTCCCGAAAACCCTAGTTTTCGGTTTTTCGGGTTTTTTTTGGCTTTTCGGTGAAAATAGCAATTTGACATTGAGGACTTCTCTGGAATCACCCAGTAGCTCTACGTAGCAAATTTTGTGAGAATTGGTCTATTAGCGGCTAAGTTATGGACATGGACAAGATTTTGGGCAGTCGATTTTGGCGGTCACGTCCATAACTTCGTCGTTAATGGACCGAATCTCACAAAATTTGGTGCATAGAGTTACTGGGTGATTCCAGAGAGGTCCTCAATGTCAAATTGCTATTTTCACCAAAAAGCCAAAAAAACCGAAAATTCGGTTTTTCGGGAAACTGAATGCAAGGGCATCCCTAAATTTGTGTCAAAACCTTAAGTTTCAAATATCAACTCATTCGGATGTTCCAGTGCTGAGGCATAGCATTGGTCACTTGCTACATATCAAATCCCCCCAAACCAGGCGGGCTATTCATTACGGAATTTATTTTTTTACTATTTTTCCTGGCCTACCTTGAGTGTCCTCAACCGGAAAAAACATATTTTGGACAATGTTCGTGCCAAAGTGAACTGTTGTGGTCGATCCTAGTTGTACAAGCTCATAGATGGACTTTGTAAGTAAATCAATAATTTCCAATGACGGACAATACATGAATCGCATTCAGCCCTCTAACACACCAGCGGTCCTCTCTATATGAAAATACAAGTGTCCTTGACCCACTTCCCCATTTAGTATCTTATTTCCAGATCTGTAATAATTACACATGACTTAACAAGGAAAACGTCTATTTGAAGATATTATTTCAAGGTGAAACTTTTTCAACAACAATGTTTCATTTTTGAAAGTCACTTTTATTTTCCTTTTCATCTAATAATAGAATAATTTGTCATATATAAAAGAAATAGCACTACGGAATGGAATCATATTCACTCTCAACTCATTTATGAGGATTCAAACTGATAATCGAGAATTATTCCTTCCATATCTTCAATCACAACTTCAAAATGAAGGTAATAATTCACAGGATTTTGAAATGTTTTTTGGTTAAAATGGTGTTGATTTGATTTGAATTTGAGGAATTTTAATATTTTACTTATTCCTCTTCTAAATTTTGATTTTACCAGCCATTCGTGTGCTTTGTGGTGTTGATTGTGGCTGCTCATGCTCACATGGACATGGACTATGATGAATACGCGAACCAGGTGCCTTGCGCTCCTCCATTCCACTGCACACCTGTCATACCTGGATACAGCCCTTGGATTACAGTCCGTAAGCATACAAAGTTCGAGCAATTCCTCCGGTTTAAAATACACGGTCTATCATAAACCACGACCAACCCTCGCCACTCAACTACTCTCAAGCCGGTCTATACCTATCCAATGGGCCCCCCCAATGTTTTTGTGTTCCATTTTATGGTTGTGTTACGTACTCATTTTTATCTGTAATCTTACATAATAATTATATGAAAATGTCATTTTGTAGGATTATCGGGTTGGGTCATCCCGAAAGGTCCACCGGCGCATGTTTACCTCAGAGCATTATTGCTATTGTTAATAAATCTAAAAGTCTTCTTTCCTATATACTTCAACCTGAGCACATCTCTTCATTGAAGCTGCCACACATTGATACTCATCCCTTTCACCCTAAAAGTCTTATGGCTTCAGGTCACTCAATTTGGCCCCACACAAAAACACAAAGTTCGATCCAGTCTCACTTATACTCATGCATCACTTGGATTCGTAGGACTTAAATCCACATTATATCTCCCAAATGGCCTTGCATTTGTTTGGGGACAAAATTGCGTCAAAATCGGGTAAATTTAGGGGAAGGGGTGAAAAAATTTAAAAACTAAAAATTATTTGTTCTACCCAGGACTTTTGGACCCAAACATAGCTCATACTCATTTCCCTATAACTCTGGTCCTCGGAGGAGTAAAAATTTAAGCATAGTATCAATTCTGAAAGGTAAAATGTTACACTTTCAGAATCTTTCACTCTTATGACTCTGCTACGTGGAGTGCAGCAAAAGTTATAGCAGATCGAAATTCCTCAATATTCTAAGGGTGTTTGCAAGGGATTTCGAGGTTTCATAATGAAAATGGCAAAATTTTCTGTATACCCCTAAAAAAAATACCCATAATTTTTTGGACAAAATACAATTTTTACCTGGCACCCACGTTGCAGCACTTTTTCAGGCGGCAAGCCTCAGTAAACGTTGTATCTCCATTTAACTAATGTTGAAAAAAAAATGACAAATTCCGTTATTGCAGCTACCATTGTAACAATAGGGACATAATTTTTTTTGGCCAAGATCCAGTTTACCATGGTGCTTCTCATGATTGAGTTAAAAAAAATTAATTCGCTGCTTCATTTTACCGCAAACGGGGAATGTCCGCGAAATGTGTCCTAGGACTAACTGTATGCATCCCTCAAAACTAAAAGGTACATATGGAAAAAATTTCCGACACAATTCATAATTTTAGTGAAACATATTAGAAACCGATTGAACTCGAGGTAAATAAATACTTTGGCATCGATCGAGAGGCTTTCCTAGATAAAATATACTGGTCTAATAATTTTATCGTACAAAAAAGATGAACACTATGGTCAAATTTTTGGGTTTTTGAATTACTTTTGCATGAGTTTTTTGTTTGAGCCTCGAATGGCAGTACGTATTAATAGTTTTGACTAAAAATGTGTGTAACTTTATGGGGCTCCTCCCAAATAAAAAAAATATCTGTGGAAATCAGGTAAGTTACAGTCGATCAACATTTAGGGGCACAATAGGGGGATAAAGTATTGTATTTCCCATGCATTTAAACGTATTCTTCATCAATTTTTTCCTCGAAAAGCCAGGCCCACCCACACAGATATACGGTAAGTACCTCTGAAAAGCTCTCGGCGAGAGCTTTTGAACGATACTGATCACATCAAAATCTGAGGGTACCACTTGGAAGGTGTCCATTGTAAGCAATTTTTATGAACAACCTAATTAGAATTGTAATGAATGGGTATTCGGGGGGGGGGGGGAATTTCTACAACTTCAAACAAAATTTTAATTTTCATTGAATCCTTTTAAATCAAATGTTTTTAACCGTAAAGGCGCTCAAAATTAATTCCTAGAATTGATATTAAAAACAAAAGGACCCAAAATTATTATAATTAATTTTATTTTTGTATGTAGCTCCGAAGCTGAGGATTTTAGGAAAATATCCTCACTTCCTTTTTGAGTACATACATATAGTTTCACGTACATATACTTTTTAAATTTGAAAACAAGCAATTAGGAAAAAATTAATTAAGTGGAGGGAGTTTCAATTTTTAATCTTCAAGTTCTTCTATAGATTGCCTAAATTTAAATTGCAAGTATTAAAGCCACGCTCCGGCGGGGGTTGATACATAGCCCACTAATTGGGCAAAAACCTACAATATTTAGCATTTTTTGAATGAAATCATTTTGGACAAATATTTTTGTAAATCAAATAAGTTAGAACAAATTATTTTCTCATGGAAAATCTGTTAAAGATTAAACTTTTGGCCATAAAACCCTGGCTAAAAAATTAGTTTCTGGACGAATTATCTTGGTCCGTGGCAGGTAAACTAGTAAATTAATTTCATAACTTCCATTTCCGCCGTAAAACGGATTAACGTACCTTTTTTATAGCTTGAAATCGGATGAACCTCATATATATAATCAAATATTTGTATGTCATACACGTGAGCATATATACATAGCTGGGTAGAATTTGGGTTTGTTAGTTCAAGTGTCGGAAGAAGTTTTCGACGTAAGGATGAGCGTGGATTTAATACATTGGAGACAGCGTAAGTTTTTTCATAGGTTTCGTACAATAAGTGACGAAGTTCAAAGAGGTCGAGCTGGAAAAACGTCACTTTTAGGTATATGTACATACTTACGTAAAGGCAGAAGTGAGAAGTGTAGGTTCGTCCTGGCATATTGTAGTTTCCAATTACACATTGCCACGTTGACACATGGCTAGTCTATGTACACCAATAAAAATAGGCCTTGGAATGGGAGGTAATTTTTCAAGGGGGTGTCAAGGAAGGGTTAGATGCCAATAATGACAGCTATTCTTGAAATGCAGCAATGGCATCTTGTAAAATAATGAAAATGTAAACAAGTTGTTTTACGGGCATTATTTCCATTATTATTTGATCTTTTGTCCTTTAAATTGCAAAAACTCTTACTTTTTGCCACATTCGTTGGGCCCCCAAGAATTTCGACGGGGCACTGTGCCCTCCCTGGTCACTCGCAGTCCCTATACGACCGCATATCTAACCACATTTCCCTAACTTAATTAAAAGACAATAAGACGGAGGTATACATACTTCTATAACCCAAACTTCCAATTGGACTAATCAAAAATTCATATTGGACTTGGCCAAATATGGACTGAGTGAGTCCATACTTGGATTGCGCTTTTGATGGGTTAAAAACTCGTTAAGTTCAAATGGATTTTCCAACTTTGATCACGTAATAATTACTTGTTAGAATGAATAAGGTACTTCTTGTGTAAGGTTATACAACTTCTAGTACCATTTTCCTATTTGAATCCCTGATAGGTGACGGAACTATTATGTCTGTATATTTTGAATTTAAGAAAAAATTTCGGGAATTTTGAGACATTGGAGATTTCCAAGTTAGACAATTTTCTTACAGGAAACATAATATAGCCATGTGGAGCCCAACCACCCGAAAATACTACATCCGTGCGCTAAAGTCCGCAAGTTGGATGCACACAGCCCCTTTCAATTGGAATAACAAACTGGGCAAAGTTGAAGTCAAGTCGCCTTGGGGGATTTCCCTATGGAGTCTCAATGTAGTCATGGAATTTTGTTTTGAAACTTTTGTGATTTGTCGACTCACTGAAATGTACTTGAAGGGTGAGGGGAGTGCGAAGGAAAGGATTAGCATGAAATATACCACGGTGGCTTACTCACTCCCTTGTTTCTGGCAAATTGCTACAATGGTTCGGATGAGACAGTATCCAGCATTTGTCAATTCTTTTATTCAGTTGGGAACTACATTTCAAAGTATGCGAATAAATATCATGAAAATATTTAAAGTAAATGTGAATACAATTTTTCATGAAGTATACTAAATTTATTCTTATTTTAATTTTTGACTTACAGCAAGAAGGGCGGAAATTGTATCAATGGAAGACGAAAATGATATGCACCGGATAAAAAACAGCTCGGACGGATACATCAAATATATTTTCTACATTGGCCGAGCCATCGTCACTTTTCAAAGCATTTCCATCTTCCTAAGACCACATCAGCGCTTTCTCCTAACATCCTTGTGGTCCAATCCGAAGAGGATTTCTTGGCTAATTCGAATCCCACTTGGACTATTTCATTGCTACATGACGTGGTCCTTGTGTTTCAAAGTCCAGCTTTATGTCTTTACATCTCTTGCCTACGTCTCTCCAGCACTGCTAATGCTACAAAAGTTAAAGTAAAAATATATTGTTATTTTAGTATATTAAAAGACACGGAGTTTTGATCTTACAATGAACGTTTCCCTTACTTGACATTTGTTGTATGATTTTCAGGCAAGACAGCAAGCTCAAGTCCTTCAGAGCTCACAAGAACTTCTACATATTCTACAACAGTCTCCGAATCATGCAGAACATGTTCAACAATGATTTTGCTGGATTGGAATTCCCCGGTGCGAAAGGGATTCTCCTCTCCGTGGCAATCCTAAGCACTTACAGCTCCATGAGGATAGATGGACTTCGGCGAGTTATTTTATCACTCGTTGCTCTCGCCACAGTTGTCACACTCAAATCCGTGTATCAGTCAATTGCGGATCTCCGGGAGGTTTCTTCCCAAGTAATTCGAGAGTGGATGTTCTGCGAGAGGGACAAATACCTCAGGCTAAGACTTCGATCTGTGAGTCCTTTGAAGACGAGGATTGGCTCGTTGTACACCATCTCGAAATGTGTGGTCTTGGTCATGATGTTCACCATCCTGGATAAGACAATCTTGCTACTGCTCACCTTCTAAAATATAAAAAAATACAAATAAAGCGTTTATTAACTGTATGAAGCCGTTCGTCAATGGGTAAATCCATTTCATTTCGGCAAGGCCGAAATGGTCAAAATGCATTGACCAATGAAAAGTTGAAAAAAACCATTAACTGGCATCTCTTATGAAGGTGCTGCCCATGTTTGCGGGCAGTCGTGCATAAAAATGGTAAAATCCGGGATTTTCGGTTTCTTTATGCCAATCGAAATCTATAGGAAACCGCCGGGCGTATTTTATTCAAATTGGCACTATTTTGTAGGGAAAGAATTCAGGGGGGTAGCTTTCGACGAAATTTTCAAATTCAAATTTTTACCCACCCAAATTTGAATTTTTGCACACAAAGTATATGATTTTGGACGGTTTATGTAGAGTGGTTAAAATTTAGTGTCGCTTCTTTTAAAAATACAAATGTCGGGGTAAAAATTTTGTTAGGTAGTGTTGGTTAGCGTAAATAAACCGAAAATCCCCGATTTTACCCGTGTCATATGCATGACCGCCGGCAAACACTGGTTCGTACCTTCATAAGAGACCCCAACAATGACTTTGTTCACCTTTTCATTGGTTGATGCATTTTGACCATTTCCGGCTTTCCGGAATGACATGGATTTACCCACACCTCTATTTTACGGCCGAAGGCAGCAACTGTGTAATGCTCATTCATTTTTCCGTGTAAAGTGTAATAAAATAATAAATTCCTACTTACGTATTTTATTTCAAACAAAAGGACAACTTTACTTACCTATCAATATTGTTGAGCTTTATTGGGATGAACTATTGCACTTCCTGAACAAACGTATTTCCAAGAACAATTCTGGAGCAAGTACTGGAATTGAGTGTTTTTTTAGCACCGGTGCTGTTGGTCCTTTTTATATGAGCCAAGGAAATCGTCAAATAGATAAATACATGGGTAATTAAAATTAAGATGGGATTTGTTGACAAGGGGAAATTCCAAATCCCTCTTAATATTGTAACTCCGTCCATAACCAAGGATATCATCCTGGAAATTTTTTCCCTAATTAGATTAATATTATTATTTACAAAACATCTTCCAAATTATTTTTTTAAAGATGATTAATTACCTTTCAAAGCTAATTACAGAAAGACAAGGAAAAAGTCAGGATTAACTTAATTTTGACAAGCGGACAAATGTCTTTATTATTTGCCCTGAATGCTTATGCGTTGTTTTTAAAAACTCGAACCTAATGACCTCTTTTATATGTTGCCTCATTTGTATTGTTGAAATAGACCTAGGAAAGATAAACGATTCATTAATTTCCACATCATTTAAATGTAATTTATTTAACAACAGAACTAGCCAGTAAATGAGTATAAAAAGGAAAACTTTTTAGTCCGAAATCATTCAATTCAGAGTCTTCCTCCTCGTTTCCTCTTATTCAGCTCTTAACAAAATTAAAGTTCAAAGGTTATTCAGGATGAAGGTTCTCTTGGTTCTCGCTGCCATGTTGGCAGTTGCTGCTGCTCAATATCCCTACTGGGGAGGATACCGTAAGCACTTTTTAGTAATTTAATTTGTGGGATTTGAGTGGCGGGAAAAATTAATTATTATTATTAATTTTAAAAAATTAAAATGAAATCAGGTCCAAATTCGGCTCAACAAACTTCCAACGCTAATTCTGGGGCTGGTGGCACTTCCATCGCTGGAGGAACTGCTAATGCTAATCAAGGCTTCGGGCGTGGTAATTTTCCAACAAAATTTTTAAATTTTAGTTTATTATTAAAATTTGGGTGCATTCAAATGAATTTTTATTTGCAGACAAGCGATCCCCCGAACCCGAGCCCCAGCGGGGGGGATATCCCTATCCTTACTATGGGGGTTACAGTAAGGACAAACGCATTAAAAAGTTTTGCTAATAATTAGGCAGCCATATAATAATTCATAACGAATAATAATTAGTTATTGTTATCATAGAAATTGTGTATATTAAATCGTTGTTTTTAATTCGTAGGACCCAATTCGGCTCAACAAACTTCCAACGCTAACTCCGGGGCTGGTGGAACTTCCATTGCTTCTGGAACTGCTAATGCTAACCAAGCGGGTCCATGGGGACGTGGTAAAATTTCATCTAATTTTTTCGAATATTTTTTTTTAAAAGTAGAAATTGAATTCGTTTGAAATCAACAAAAAAATCTTTCTTGTTTTATCTCAGACAAGCGATCCCCCGAGCCCGAGCCCCAGCGGTATCCCTACTATGGAGGATACAGTAAGGATATAAAATCATTACAAAACCTTATTTCAATACTAATCGCATCCTTGCCTTTATATTGCCCTCCTTGCAAATAATTTTTTTTACATAATTTTTGTACGTTTGAGTAAACGAGATTATCTTTTTTTGATGCCCAAAATTCTAATTGAATGTTTATTTTCGTGAAAAAAATGTAGGACCCAACTCGGCCGCGCAAACTTCCAACGCTAACTCCGGGGCTGGAGGTACTTCTATTGCTTCTGGAACTGCTAATGCTAATCAAGCGGGTGGTCCATGGAGAGGTAAGTGACAAATATGTATATTATTTGCTCAGTATTGTTGAAATATGGATTTTATTGTAGAACTCGATGGATTTTGTACAATTTCGTTTAATACGAGCGATAGAAATATAGAATGTTGTATGTATGATAAAATATTCCAATGAATAATTGCAGATGCTCGTGCTGCTGCTGCTACTACAGTCGCTCCTAAAACTACCACTAAGGCTCCAAAAAAAGCATAGTTAATTCACTCTGCTGCTACAATTGACTGATTTTTGTTCCCGGTTTTCAACCCACAATCTTGTATTCTTCTTGTATTCCTGTAAAGATACAAAGTTAAATGTTTCTAATGATTGGTTATTTTAGATTTTTTTCTCTCACTCTGTATCTAGTGGGTCAAAATTAAAAGTCTTTCTTGCATCAAAAAGTTTCACGTGTCTCGAATTCATTAAATTTAAATTTGTATACTCACACACTTATTGGTGACTTGAACTGGAATTCATCTCTTTCACTCCGAGCCTTGACTTCAGCTCACACTCATGTGGTATTACACACCCTCACACCGAGTTTACCCCCACTCACTCTCCTGCAATTTCGTGCATAATATTTATATCTGTAGTAAGGCTTCTTTACCTTTGCAACTGTGAGAGAAGTATGTACTTTCCAAGATCGAAATAATCCTGACGAATAATTATTGCAAAATATCTCATCGTGAATATTTTAACTAATATTTGGCACACAATGAGTATAAATCCATGTCATTCTGGAAAGCCGGAAATGGTCAAAATGCATTGACCAATGAAAAGGTGAAAAAAGGCATTGTTAGGGTCTGTTAGGAATTTACGTACCAGTGTTTGCCTGCCGTCGTGCATGACACGGGTAAAATCTGAAATTTTCGGTTTATTTACGCCAACCAACACTACCTAACAAACCACTGGGCGGATTTCATTCAATTTTTCACTATTTTGTAAGGAACACCATTTTTGGGGACCGCTTTTGACGAAATTTTGAATTTCAAATTTTTACCCCGCGACGAAATTTGGATTTTTAAAAGTAGCGATTTTTAACCACTCTAATCCGTACAAAATCATCTTTTTTATTAAAAAATTCAAATCTGGGTGGGTAGAAATTCGAATTTCAAAATTTCCTTATAAGTTGTCTCCCTGAATTGTAATCCCTACAAAATAATGAAAATTGGAATGAAATCCACCCAGCGATTTGTTAGATATTTTGGTTGGTGCAAAAAATCCGAAAATCCCTGATTTTACCAGTTTCGTGCACGATGCACCACCGCCGGCAAATATTGGTACGTACTTTCATAAAAGATTCCAGTATTTCAGCTTCTCATGCATTTTGACCATTTCCGGTTTTCCGGAATGACATAGATTAACCCAAACCAGTTCACTGAGCCTCGTTCAGAGATTTTTTATGAAAGGCAAAAAAAAGAGAAAATTGAACTTCACGTTTTAAACGGGCGTCGGGCGGTCGGGCGTAGTGATTTGAAACATATTCTGGTTTCATATGAATTTGGCTTTCATATTCTCCGTGTGTTACACATTAGATGAATTAGTTGGTCAGTTGAATATGAATCTCTCTATAGAATACCATGGACGCTTAACAAGGGAAGAGTATGGAACAGGGATTAAATATGCCCTGCCGGAACCTTCAACTTCACGTCCAAAAGTTAGCCGTTGCTTTGCAAATGCAAACTTTACAAGGGGAAAATCCTGGTACATATTGAATAATGTTTGTCTCGTGAGCTTCTATTTCGCTCTTACACATTTTCATATACACCCGATTATTTCCACCGTAAAGGTAATATGTTTGGAAAACTTTGTAGTCTTCAACGTTTTGTACGCAGGAAACCATTTCATGTACCACAAAAATTGAATGAATTGAAAAACGGACTTGCTCTAAATTCTTCACCATTACATTGAATTAGCTCCTTTGAATGGAAAAAACAGAGATTCTGTCCACTACAAACTTGTCCGTTAAAATTGGGGTTTCTCACACAAGCTTCTCTACGTTGGTTTTTTGTGAATTTCATTGCTCAAAAATTTAGTGGGTCTTTTGGTGTTGTTTTAATGGAGCTATATATAATAATGCAAATTAGATGAGTTATCAATGATATTCAGTCTTGCTTGGTCCAGCGCAGGGGTATAATAATTGCAGTTCAAAGAGAAAATATCATAAAGTTAGTGATGCGACGAGGTTTGTTGATAATGATGGGTAAAAAATGATGACATTTTAATCAGTTTTTTAGATTGACAAATTTATTCTGTTCGAACCTCCTGAGCTTAAATTCAGCATAAGTATAATAATTCTTTCGTAGTATTTTGGTCAAAGATTTAAAAAAATTCTAGGTTTCGTTTCGGGATAGCCAATAATGGCGTTTTTGTATTTATACAAAAACGCCATTATTGGCTATCCCTCTAAAAGGTTTATAAACCTTTGAATCTGACCCCTGTACAAACATACTAATGCGTGAGGCTGAAATTCTAAAAACAATATTTAGAACACAATATAATAATAATATTTATTCAATTATTAGTACACAATATGCGTTAAAGTTAATTTAAAACAAATTGTACTTGTACACCCACTGAGTTTTGATTATTTGGTCTAAATAAATGGCACAATCTGAATTTTTAACCAAATTAACACGATTTTCAACTAAATTTCGAACAATATGACCAAAATTTGAAAATGTTTTGGTTCAAAGGAAAATCCATTGGAGTGTTGTTGTCACTGGCGTCAATATAAAGTGGACACATCCTTTTTTGGTATTTTAAATTCTGCCAAATAATTTTTACATGAAGGAAGGACTATGTCAACACGACCACAGACCATATTTAAATCAATTCAAAAACAGTTAAATTCCAACTTATTTGAAAATTATCCTGTGACAAGTGGGCGGCAGGAAATTAAACGAAACAATTATTACCCTAATTCGGCAATTAGGTAGTAATTCCATTAGCAAGATAAATGTACGCAATATATGGAAGCTTAAATCTGTAAAGTTGTTTTTAATTACTACACAAACAATTAAGGTATGAACGTTCTGGAATAATAATCATCTACCAATCTCCTGCTGTAAATTGGAGCTTTTTTACAAAGTCATTTCTATATGGCAGGAACATTTTTCTCTAACAATAAATAATTACATATAGCGTTTTCATGCAATTTGTGAACTGGAAAAAATTCCCAAATTACCCAAATCTGATATGAGGTAAATTTCAGAGTTAATTATTTAAGTGGCAAGAAGTATAAAAAAGAAGCTCCAGGTCAGTCAGAATCATTCCAACCATCGTCTTCAAAGTAGCTTGAGCAAGTTTAACATAAAAATTCTCAAGATGAAGTTCCTGATTTTGTTTGCTGCCACATTGGCAGTAGCTGCAGCTCAATATCCCTACTGGGGAGGATACCGTAAGAACTTATATGTAATTTAACGTGTGAAATTTGAGTGGCGGGAAAAAGTAATTAGTATTATTAATGTTTAAAAACTAAAATGAAATCAGGTCCAAATTCGGCTCAACAAACTTCCAATGCTAATTCTGGGGCTGGTGGAACTTCCATTGCTGGTGGAACTGCAAATGCTAATCAGGGACGTGGTAAGTTTTCCATTGTTTTACAATAATATTTCTTTTTTATTTTAAAATTTGGGACATTTTAAAAGAGATTATTTCCATTTAATTTTTTTTAAATATGAAATTGACAAATATTATTGTTGTATAATTTCAACGGAATTTTATTTATTTTATAGACAAGCGATCCCCCGAGCCCGAGCCCCAGCGGTATCCCTATCCCTACTATGGGGGTTACAGTAAGGACAAACGCATTAAAAAGTTTTGCTAATAATTGGCCAGACTAGTTCTTGTTATCATAGAAATTGTGTTTGTTTTAATTCGTAGGACCCAATTCTGCTCAACAAACTTCCAACGCTAACTCCGGGGCTGGTGGAACTTCCATTGCTTCTGGAACTGCTAATGCTAACCAAGCGGGTCCATGGGGACGTGGTAAAATTTCATCTAATTTTTTCGAATATTTTTTTTTAAAAGTAGAAATTGAATTCGTTTGAAATCAACAAAAAAATCTTTCTTGTTTTATCTCAGACAAGCGATCCCCCGAGCCCGAGCCCCAGCGGTATCCCTACTATGGAGGATACAGTAAGGATAAATTCATTAAAAAACTTTATTTCAATACTAATCGCATCCTTACCTTCATGTTGCCCTCCTTGCAAATAATTTTTTTAACATAATTTTTGTACGTTTGAGTAAACGAGATTATGTTTTTTGATGCCCAAAATTCTAATTGAATGTTTATTAAAAATGTAGGACCCAACTCGGCCGCGCAAACTTCCAACGCTAATTCTGGGGCTGGAGGTACTTCTATTGCTTCTGGAACTGCTAACGCTAATCAAGCGGGCGGTCCATGGAGAGGTAAGTGACAAATATGTATTATTTGCTCAGTATTGTTGAAATATATGGATTTTATTGTAGAACTCGATAGATTTTGTACAATTTCGTTGAAGACGAGCGATACATTTGAATATTGTGTGTATGATAAAATATTAATTCCAATGAATAATTGCAGATGCTCGTGCTGCTGCTGCTACTACAGTGGCACCTAAAACTACCACGAAGGCTCCAAAAAAAGCATAGTTAATTCACTCTGCTGCTATTGACTGATTTTTGTTCCCGGTTGTCAACCCACAATCTTGTAATCTTCTTGTATTCCTGTAAAGATACAAAGTTAAATGTTTCTAATGATTTGATCTTTTAGATTTTTTCTCTCTCTCTCTCTCTCTGTATTTAGTGGGTCAAAATTAAAAGTCTTTCTTGCATCAAAAAGTTTCACGTGTCTCGAATTGACTACAATTCAATTTGTATAGTCACACTTTTCATTGGCATCCTCTGCAATTCTGTATCATTCCAAACTTCACGGGTACATTGCACAATAAGTTCTTGAACCCGTTTCGCGGACATCCCGCGTTTGGTAAAAAATGTGAAGTCGCGAATTAAATTTTTTAAACTCAATGATGAGAAGCACCATGATAAACTGCACCTTGGGCAAAGAAATTATTTCCATATGGTTACCATGGTAGCTGCAATAGCGCCATGTGTCAATTTTTTCAACATTATTTAAGTAGAGAGACAACGTTTACAGAGGCTTGCCGCCCCCAAAAGTGCTATAACGGGGGTCTAAGGTAAAATTTGAAATTTGTGCAAAAAATTATGGGAATTTATTTAGGGGCAACGACAATTTTGCCATTTTCATTATGAGACGCCGAAATATCTTGCAAACATCCTTAAAATATTGAGGATTTTTTATCTGCTATAACTTTTGCTGCGCTCAACGTAGAGTCATAACGGCTTAGCTTTCAGAATTGATACTACTTGAATTTTTACTCCACCGACGAACAAAGTTATAGGGGAATGAGTTTGAGCGGTTTGGGTACAAAAATCCTGGGCAGAACAAATAATTTTTGGGTTTAAAATTTTCTGACCCCTACCCCTGAATTACCCAATTTCCAGACAATTTTGTATACATGCTCTGCCGGAGCCTTCTTCGCGTCCAAACGTTAACCGTTGCTTTGAAAATATAAGCTACCGTGAAAATCCGGGCAAATATCGATTAATTTGTGCCTCTTGAGCTTTTATGTCGCCCTTACACATTTTCATATTTCCAGCGTAAATTTGACAATTGGTTTGGAAAGCTTTGGGTTACTTTTTCCCAAATGTGAATGCGAAAAACGTTTTCTTCTGGGAATATATAACAGTGCTGATGAGTTTGTA
>JAQFXU010002549.1:0-20189 GCA_034693705.1 Spatulosminthurus flaviceps
GGCAAAAATCCTCCTCTTCCTCTCTTTCCCCCTTTTTCCACAACAAAACTGCAACAAGAAACAAAAATCCTCAAAAAGTTTTAAAAGAGTTTGGATTTTTAGCCAGTCCAAATCTTTTTATCATTTTGTTATAAAATGCAAAAGCTCATATGATTAAAAATAAAGTGTGATAAATGTAAGCTGACTAGCAAATTTGTATCCTTTCCTTTTATCTACGTGGGTGGCATTGGAGTAAATCTTGGAGTAGGAAAATTGAATTTTAAATTTTTTTTTAAGTTGAGAAATCCGTTAAAAAGTGTATTGCATTTGTGTAGAAGAAATGTATAGGAAAAACCAAAGGAGTGGTTGTGTAAGAGAGGAACAACAATCCCTCTGGAGGCATGGGATGAAATCATGCAAAGATGTGTAGGAAAAAAGAGTAGAGAATTGAGGATGAAACTGTGTTGTATTTATGACCAAATACAGCATATCGTAAATGCTATGGTAACTGGTTAGAGTAATACCGCACGTTAGAGAATGTCTTTGAGGACGGAGCAATTCAAGCACTTTTTTTAATACTTTTTTCTCCTCAGATTTATGATTCCATATAGTTTACACGTAACTAACTAAGAATTATTGATGGAGGGAGCTACTGTCAAGTGTAAATACATTTCCCTTACATAAATCCTGCTCACTCAGTAATTATCACGTGTTTTATTGGCTCTTACTTAACGTACATTGTGTTTTCGGTAATTGAAGGACACTCTTTATTCTGTAAATCTTGAGAGGGTCGTTAATAGGAGAAAATTGTTTTTCCAATTTGGTGATAAAACGCTGAAGTTCTTGTTGTTAACCACAAATTTCATGTATTTAATTTAAATAAAGTTTCCCAGTATTTATGCTATTCATTAAAATAAATAGGAACAAGAAGAGCATAGTGAGAAAAATTATTAGTGAGTGAGAAACGGAAACTAAAAAATTATAACCAATGTCAAAAGCAAAAGAATGTTCTCACGAACTTGAAAAATCAAAGAATATTTTTAACAGTTTCAAATCCATTTGCTTCACAAAGTTTCAGTGAGTGGTAAGAATTAGTTGAGGGAGGAGTACATAATGAAATATGTATCTCAGAGATTTGCATAGTGTTCGTTCCTGTGAAAATAAAATGGTAGAAGAAAATAACAGGAACTTTATAAAGAAAGAGCATTGGACTGTAATAAAACTAATATTTTAACGTTATCTCAGGGAAATCAGATTAGCCTGGGAATGGAAGTAGGTGGTCTGTGACATTGACTCTTATGGCAAAATGATGTCTTTCTTAACTATGCTTGAGATAGAGAAGGCTGGAAAATGATTAATTAGTCATTTTGTGTCCCACAATAATATGATTAATTGGAGGGATTTATCATGATAAGCGGGAAATGCTGTGTAAGTTGTCTTATTATTAATATTTATGACGAGATTTTTTAGCCTAGGAAGGGCTTTGATATTGAGAGAAGGAATTGTGAAAGATGCAAATTCCACTTGCTCATAAAGCACGATAGATGGCAGCTGTAGGGACCAGTTAGGAAATATCGGCATGATGGATGGGAGAGAGAGGAGTGCTGCAGTGGAGGAAGACTCAGATACAGTGGAAAGCTGGAAAGAGTGAGGAAGCTTGAGTCAGTGGATTGCGTGTTCAGGAGCACATAGCTTGTTGTGACAGAGCTGGGCAAATGACGTGGTTAGATATTTTCAATGAGGATTTTTACAAGCTCAAGGAATTTTACAGTAGAATAGAACAGCCATACATGTTGAAACAAATTGCTTTTACTCTGCAGAATATTAATTCAATCAATCACTAATTCACAATTAAATATTTTTTACAATTTTGTTTTTATTGGGATAAACAACTTGAAAAACAGAGAATATCTATTGAAATGTATCAAAAACATCACTTTTCAATTTGAAAGATGAAACTGAAGTAGCTTCGGCCACCCATTATTTTTATAAATAAATAAATTTTTAGACAAGTGGAAACGTTTTAGAAAAAATATCCTGTAAAATTTTAAATTGGGCTTTGTGGTAGGAGTTTACATTTCCATGTAGCTTTCACTACTTTAGAATGTAAATTTTGCACTAATTCACCCAAAATTAATTTAATACTTATGCTACTTAAAAAATATACACATTGATGTTTTCGATTTAAAAAAACACCCGCCTTCTATTTGGACTTTCCACGCTCCCTGCCCAACAATGGTTACACAAACAAACTATTTGAAATTTTCTGTGTTCTAGCCTCTAAATAATATGCTAAACCAATCCAATTATGAAACTTTTTATGTACACCTATATAATTTTTCCTTAACTTTTATATTTTTAAATAGTGCCAGTTCAAGGTAAATGCTTGAAACAATCCCAAGAGTTTACAAAAGAAATTAAAATGTCACGGATTTTAGTCTGTTATCCATATGTACGTGAGTTACAGGCTAGAAATTACTTTATAACAAAACAAGGAAAACATTATAAATTTATGTGCCAAAGACAAAATACCTCCTGTTAATTACCATCTTTTTAATTGGTCCTAGCACGTGCAAACATTGTGTATTCTAATCTGTACTACATTTAAGCACTCCATTTCACAAGGAAAATGGCTTTAAAATTCCTTGACAATTAGTCACGGAGTAATGGATTGCACAATGTTACACATCCTTATTGCTTGCATCTTATGCATCAAATAGTGCAACTTATGCAGAAAACATCCTAACTAAGCTTTTCAATCCATTCGTTTAAAAAACTTAGTTTTTAAGGGACCTTGGAAATCAATAAAGCTTGTGGTAATTAAAGGTTCAAGGCCTTAACGAAGAAAATGCATTTTCTTTATTCATATGTGATCAAGAGCCTATGGCTCAGCATCCGTAAATAAATAAATAAATAAATAAATTTTCCTAGTCCACCAATTTTAGCATTTGGCCATTTATTTTTTAGCTCTCTCAGTTTATATACGCAAAGCCCTTTAAAAATTAATCCCTCTTTAACTCAATGTTTTTTCATTTTATTTACAAATATACATTTTGGCAATTTTTCTATGTACTATTAGCATCTTATAAAATGTATTTTAAAAAAAGTAGTTAAAATTTTCAATGTAATTTTAGCAGAGGAAAAATTACATTTCCTTTGGAACTACGAGAATAAGTGATGTGAAAATAATGATTTCCAATGATATGAGAATTTTCAGAATGAATGACATATCAATTATAAACTTGTCAATGATTCATTATACGAAGAAAAGGCTAGTGGAAGAGAATGTACATTATAATAAATTATTGAACCTGTACAGAGTTATAATGTAACACGAGAGAAAGAGCAGATGTGTGGGAAATAGAGGTAAAATATAATGGAGGAAAATATAAGATGGGATAGGTTGGTTGCATGTCCCCCATGTATTTGTACGAGTTGTGCTCATGCAACCATGTCATAATTTATCGGAGGTTTCTGCTTGTCTTGCGTTTATGGCTTTACCCCACACTCATTGGCCGTTGCTCCTCGACAGCCATAAAAGTTTCCTCTACATGAACCAATGGGAGGGCTGGGAGGACGCCTTCGTGATTTAAATAGAGAAACTTGTTTTCATCCTCCAACCCTCACGTCACTCAACGCCCTTATACCCATATTTATAATACATTGGAAAAAAAGTAGGAGCAGGAGTATAGCTGGAGTTTTGTTGGAACAGACACTTTTTCATCTGCTCAAAAATGTCCTGCATGCTCTCTATCTCTGTACGTGTAGTAGTAGTGGAAGCAGTAGTAGTAGTAAATAATAACAACAAAAAAAACAGTCGGAAATCTCAAGAGAATTTTACAAGCTTATTTGTACACACACACTCATGTACATACTGCACACTACTGCAGCATTTGATAAAGGGGAAAGAGTTAAATGCAGATATGTGGAATGAATGAATGGAGCCGAGACTTAAAACAGTTGCTCCTTGTTGGCTTCCACATTTTTATTTATTTTACTGCCTAACCTTGCGTTTCCTCTTGATCCTATCATTTTTCTTGTTAATTTTTTTTTATATTTACCATACACAAATTATATGCTACATTCATAGAAAAATTTCTTGAATATTTATACCGTGACAAAAAGTTGCATGATTAGAGGAAGATTAGGAATTCACGCCTAGGAATCACAGTCTCGTGCATATATTTTTAAAAATGCAGTTATATACTTACTCGGTGTAAAATTATTACATGTCTGTATATAATAATAATAATAATAATGTGAAGATGCATGATTTAATTGCTCCATCCGGCCTTTTATTTATTGTTGGCTTTTATTCATTATTATGACATGTTTATTTATATTATAAAAACAACAATCTACGCTCCTCTTCATATATTCTTTGTTTTCCCTTATATATTTCTCTTCTATTATCTGCCGACATTTCCTCTCTTTTCCATTAGCATTCAAAAGCACTTAAGCCAATTGGAAACTAGACCACATGTGTGTTCCATTTTTTTTAGCTTGACTGGGACTAGATTCATTTATTCTATCGTATTGTAAATTGGAAATTTGAAAAACAATTTTTTTCTCACCTCCTCTTGCTCTCATCATTTTCAAATGCATTTTCCTATTTTATTACTATAGCTCAAATCAAACGCTTTTTCTAAATTATGTTGTACTATTAATTCCCAAGTGTGAAATTTCTATATGATGATATTTTGAGGATTCAAATATTCCTGCACATGTAATATTTTACTGCAATAAAATATTATGTAATAAATACAGACGAAATGAAATGAAATTTCACATGGGCCTGAATGTGTAAAAAATTTAAATTGAGTAAAATATGTTCAAGTCAGTAGGAGTAAAAAAAAGCGTTACATTTTAAGAAAAGAATTGGTATTTGAGTAAAATCCGTTTCATCAAACGGAAATTATGAAAATAAAAGATATGAAGGTATAATTTTGAAAGAAAAATCCTTGCCATGTTTTATTACCTCACCATTTTGGTATTTCTTTGCATTTCCCCTATATTTAAGACGAATCAGACAAATTCTCCATTCTACTTGAATGACATCCTCGGGAGCAGAAGTGGAATGCTGACAAAGTCATAAAATTTGTTCCCTTTTGGAAAGGTATCTACATATTTTCACGTAACACACTTCATGTCATGTTATCCCTCCACTTGATATGTGGTTTTCTCTGAAAACCCTCCTTGCATTTCTAATAGGAAAAAAGAGCATTAGACATAAACAATGAAAAAGTCTCTACGGAGGCATAGAAGATTTGTTTGAACAAGCCCTGGAAAGCCTCCCAAAGTCACATTAACGGCTTAACTTTTATTACTCCAGCTTGTCCAGTTTATCTTGTCTCTCTCTCTCTCTTTCCAACTGTCCCAGCATTTTCTCTACAACCACTACCATTCCTCATCTGCACATCAGTATCTCTCTTGTATTATATGAAGATACGTGTAAAGAATCCTCTAATTCCCTCAAATATATTTTCTATCCGCTCATCGAGGAACCAAAAATAATTATTTTACATATTTTCTCTCTCTCTCCCTACTTCCAATGTATGAGGAATACAAGAAATTCTAGAAGAATTCAAAAAAGCTTTAACAATAAGCCACGGGACAAATAAAAGCACACTAAAAGGAAATGCACTCCATTGAAAAAAGGAACATTTTCAAATGACATTATCACCGTCTCTTCTTAAGGCTGAAAGAAGAACGTGTGTGTAGTCTTTGGAATTTTTCCCGTACAAAAACCGCTACTACTACCGCATGCGTATTTATTTCTACATGACATTTATTATTTACATCCACCTCATGCATACGTGCATAGCGTATACATTCTAGCATACGCTTCACTATCAAAGGTTATCTAGTATTCCCATATACAGACAATAGCACGTATACAGGAGCGTAAGAATACACAGGGAAGAGTGATATTTGAAACGAAGGATGAGACATGACGGATTCACCCTTTGCAACTGTAATAATAATGCTATAGTTTGGGAAAAAGATGGGAAGGGCGTTAGCTCCATTGAAAAAAGGGCAAAACTTCAACCTGCAGCAAGTGTGTGTGTTTGTGGATGAAATGAGATGAAATTTTCTACTAGAGACAGACAGACAGCATGAAAGATAGACAAGCCACATCTTCTCTCATGGTTGATTGTCGAAAAATTTTATTACATGAGAACATTTGTGTATCACACATCCACACATTCACATCCACACGTAAAAGAAGAAACCTCAGAAAATAAGGAAAATCGAAGGCTGACTTTTATGCTTCCTCACGCCTCGCCTTGAAACTAATCGGGAAAATACGGCACTGCTATTATCTCCCGTCTTTTCACATTTTTTTTCTCTCTTCTCTCCAACTTTTCTATTACCTCACATTTTGACATGGACTTTATAGATAGGGGGATGTAACATTGGTGGAAATGTAATATCTGGAAATCAAGAGTGTTTTCGTGAGATGGTGAATTTATATGTAGGAGAGTGAGTCTGGAGTAAAGAGAGATGGATGCGATCCTCTCAGAAATGTATTTCTAGCAGAATCCTATACTCAAGTAGTAATTTAATGTGGAGCCTGCTCCACTTTTATGACTTTCAGCTTCAATAGGAACCAACTCTCTGAATTTCTAAAAGTAAGATTGTTTGAGATAGAACCTGCGAGAGAGAGAGGAAGAAAAAGAAAAGAAATTCATTTAAAGAGAGACAACTTCTGGAGCAAAGTGTCCAACATATAAATCTGACATTAGTAGTAAATTGTACAAAGGCAAGGGATTTTATTTCACTTGATTCTTCTTTTCATTCCTTCAAGGAGCAATGGTGGATGGAAAGAACAAGTTAGAGAGAGAGAGAGAGAGAGAGAGCAAGTCAGCGGTTTTACTCTTTTTATTCCTCAATGCCATTAACTTGAGGAAGAAGTTTTTTTTTCCTGACAGTAACATTATTTTCAATACCAATCATTTTCTTGCTCCTTGCGGGATACATTTCCAACCCGATAGAACAACTACCAATCAAACCTTGTTTTTCTATCTGTATAGTATAGAATGTATAAAGTGTATAGTCATCTGGAAAGAATCATTCCTTTTCCTTTTCTCCTCTCATCCCTTTTATCCTAAGAGATTTTGACAGGACAACTCCTTTTAGCTTAATGGGGAAAAAGGGAAGGTTACAAAACCCAGAAGGACCAGTAGTGAGAGTAGAATTTGAGAATCTTTCCTCATTATATTTCAGAAATTGTAGGAAAAGACAAAAGATTTCACAGATTGTGCTTTTAAGTCTAAAATGTTAGTTGCTGGACTATCAATGCCTTAGCTTTCATTTCCTACACACACGGACATTTACTCAAAATATGTTAATTGATGTGTCAATTTTTTATTTTAAAAAGCCAATTGTATCGGTTTAGCATATTTAGTTAAACAAGTGTTCAAAGGGAAATTTTTATTACTATACAAGTGTGAATCATTTACACTTTGAATATTGAGATCTCATCAGGGAGAAACGAATGTGATGAGCATAGCTTTTAGCACTATGATCAAATGCACATATAAAAATGCACACATCTGTGAATGAAAGCTCCTTGCAAAAAATGCAAATATTCGGCTATGGGGAAATGTCACCTCAATATCCATACTTTGAATCTATAATGTAATGTATTAATGCATTATTATTATTACATACAAACATTTGAAATTTCAGATACCAAGGGGAGATTTGGCATGGAGGACTGCTCCGTTGAAGGAGCTTTCTTAAAATTGTAACCACAGGAATTTTGGCAAGAGACAGAAATGGAAGGATAAATTCTCCACGTCATAAACGTATAGGTTTGAGCAATTACCGCAGGCAAATAAAAATAGATATTTAAACCTGCCTATGTGATGGTTTCGTTCGTGATGTACATAAATGTGAGTATGAAATCTCATTAGATCTGGTAAGTTTTGATAATATTTTACGATGTTACACCAACGGAAATTTTTAATGAAGATAATATTCAATATGCATGGGTAAATGTGCAAAATGATTTCCAGACTCATTTTAATAGTAGTGTTAGACCTATTGACCTGAATCTGAAGGGTATATAGTCTGAGGTGAGTCTCTCCATCTCCCTTGTCATATTCTGGGTTCTCAGGTGGAGACAAACATTTAAAAATTCAAAGTGTTTAGAAAAAGTGCCTCACTCAAGTCATGTTTTTATTTTTCTCGATTTGTTTCTTCTTATCGTACAGTGAGACCATTGTAGCATCACCAACGCAAATTATTAATATTGATACTCTAGTGGCTAAGGATACGCAAAATGGAACTTATAGAGACCCAAAGAATGGATTTTTGGGACTTTATTACAATCCCAAGGGTAAGCCATATTTTTAGGATCAGTTCTACGCATAAGTTAAGGAGTGAGGAACATTTTTTGGATTAAAATGTTTTCCTGTGAATTTTTTAGAACAGCTGCATTTGTGTTTTGACGATTTTAGTATGAATGTAAAATTACGTTATGTTTGGTGAATCCAATTAATCAATTAAATCAATTTAAGGAGATAAAAACGTAAACTAATCTTGCAGATCCAATATCCAGGATTGCGGCTTCAGCATGGAGCAAAATCTTTGATGGTTCCTTTCTAGGCTTGAAACCTACATTGACTTGGTCACCAGCAACAACAACAACTCAAACAACCATTCCAACACAAGGTGAGTCAAAATTTTGGTTAAAATTCTGAAAATTTATTAATAAATATTTTGCAAAAATATCTTAATTGCTTTGATATTGAAGATAATTTAAAGTCTCCAGGTGCCATCATTTCAAGGGCTTTTTCCTCAATGTTTTTCTATTTTGCATTTCTTAAGTAACTACGGAGAAATCATCTACGACAACATCAGGAAATTTCGGCTGGGGGAGTTACCCTTTTCCTCCTTTTTACCCGGGCAACCCGGGTATCTGGCCTCAGCTACCCTTTCCCCCGTTGACTCCTCCTCCGATTAATCACCAACTACCCGTCATACCTTACCCGCACCTACATTATCCATCAGGGCCAACACATGGGGAACCCGAATCCCACACTACTTCTGCACACAGCCCGACAACCCATGCTCCAACCATAGAGGCTTCCACTGCCGCTTCCACCCAAACAACGGTGACACAAAGTGCGCCTGCAACAACCATGTCCCCTACAGTTGTACACGGACCCGGTTTACCAACGCAAGATCCACACGCTCCCCCGGGTTTACCGGTAAATTTTCCACCTGGGATCAATCCTTTTCCCCCTGGAGGAATCCTTCCAATTACACATTACCCTCCATACCGACCTAATGACCCAAATCAACCAGGACCAGGTTTCCCCCCGAGCTTTCCGCCTAATCAACCAGGTCCAGGTTTTCCCCCGAGCTTTCCGCCAGGAGGATTTCCACCTCGACCACCAGGCAGTTACCCCCCAGGTTTTGGAGGTCGACCATCTTTGGCCAATAATATTCGAGCTGAAATATTTGACGCTCTAAAGGAAATCATACGTAATGAGTTAGGAAATGACCTAGGGAATTTTAATGTCACAGTCTACACCAACCACACAGATTTCAGAACGGAGGATGGAGATAATTATACTTTACTATTACCTTCATCTGCCGAAAATTCCAACTCTAATCTTCCTATTTTTCCATATAACATGCCATACATTATCATTCCCCTCGAATCCATTGTTGATCTGCACAACAATTCTACTCTGACTCTCGGTCCGAATCATTCTCCTTAAATTCATTGGTTCTTTTGTATTTACTTTGTCTAAAAAACAATTTATTTCACGTCAAATAAACAGTTCACTTTAAAAACTCGACTGCTCAAACGCGTGGACACAGAAATCGTATTTCCGCCCAATATAATCCACATTTTAATAAAAAAGATAACTAACATAATTTTTAATCATACCCAAATCATACAAAATATGAAATCCTTCAACTATGGCATGGATTTAAAAACCTATTCATATCAGCTACTACAGATATAAAAATAATATCATGCCTGACTCCTCTCCTATAGCGCACGCGCGAAAACAGCCATTTGCTAGGATGCATAAAATTCCAGATTTTGAGTTTTAACTTAATTTTGTTATTTTCTAATGTTCTTAGAACTGTCCGCAATTTGTAGAATAATTGTTGTATGAATGATTTACGCATTGGCTTAAGATTAAATCAGCGCATCAAAGTCTGAATGAAATTTCCAGTTTTACTTTCTTTAATATCACCAGCACCGCACCGGCAACAATGTTTTCCCGAATTGGTGCGTTGTACAGCATTTTTTTCCATTCCTAGTACTAATAACAATAACACAAGTATTTTTACGACTGTAATAATCTTTTCAGTGTAAGATTAACTTCCATCGTTCCATCCATTCGCAGCGTATACATTAGGATGAATAGTATACGGGCATTTACTTGTGGATTCCTTGAGTGAGAGAATGTGTATCGTTTTACTGCACATGTAACTAATTTTACGAACAAAACTCCTTGTTTTTTTCCTCTGCCGTTGCTATAACTACCATGGGTGTCTAATTTGTCTATATGTTTTAAAATATGTAACTTATAGATATTCCTATAGGGATTCTGAGCATATAAAATACATGGCGGCTTTTGTGGAAATAGCAAGCAAAAAAAGGAGACATTGCCAAATGAAAATGCTGGAGGCTGACAAGCCCAACCCTCCCTACCATTAGCGACTGTTAGAAAGGCTCAAGCCCTTTCACCGGTTTCCATAGAGCGAAGACTTGCGTCCGTTAGACTTTCAGCAAAAATTCCATCTCAGACATTTTGGTTTCTCTCCCCAATAAAAAAAACTTTTCAACTCCCAAATCTCTCTGTGATGTTTCCACCCTTGAATCTTATACAAGTAAGTACATGGAGCAGATCTCATTATATTTTCGGCATGAGAAAAGTTTCGCAGATGGAGACGACATTTTATGGATCCATGCCCCTTTTCCTTCTTCCTCTTACGCGCTCCTCTCTTTCTGCTGACGTCAATCAAATAGGAAAAAAACTATGCACCTTCCCTGACTACACACATCTTTTATAATAGCACATAGCTCCATTATCATCTCTCTCTCTATAGGCTCCAATGTCTAGGAAAATTCCAATCCACGAAAATTCTCTCTCTCTCCCTCTCTCTCTCTCTCTCTGGTAGTCTCTCACCAGCCAATGTAATGCTAATTAAACCTGTCTCCTCTTACTCATGTAAGTTGTAAAATCTCATGTGAATTCTCATGAAGAAGAAAAGTCCCGCAATGGAATATATTTTCCACAAGAGTAGTAAATTACAAAATTTTATGGTCAAATTATGAATTACTATTACTCCCATATCTCTCTCATTTAGCGTCCCTTTTACCTACAAATTTAAACTTTACTCCCATACTATTTCCAACAATTCCTTTACAAAGGGACACAATTTCCCTGAAAAACTTTGTACATCATCGTTAAAAAGTCTGCTGGGGGTAGCAGGTTTTTCTCTCACTTGCCCAAAACTCAAAACAAACTACAGGAAATCCATTCAATTGAAATTTACAATTAGTAAATCCACTACCTGGCCAGCAAATAATGATTTTTTTACCATCAAATCAATGACTTTAAACTTGACAAAAAGTATGTGCAATTTCTAAGGGTAAAATCCTTAAAACTCAAGGTTTTTCAACAACACATGTGTGAATACTTTGACATTTTTCTATAAAAGTCTCTTATGGAAATGTACAAGAAAAAGAACATGTCTTTGATGAAATTTTTTTTAAAGGAAAAAGTAATCATAAAAAAACTCACTCCTCACACACACACACACACACACACACAATACTATGGAATTTGGTTGTTGGACGATAGGACTCATGAGAATATAAAATCCATGGTTACAAAGAATGTCATAATCACATTTGTGTTTTCAAATCAGTGTTTTTTTCCTTTTAAGTAAAACCTACAAACGAGTTTTTCTACTTGAATAGTAATCCAAGTGAAATTGGAATGAGAACCGGTCGTTAAAGTCTATGTTTTCAATGCGGCTAATCAGGATTTTTTTTCTCTCTCTCTCTCTCTCACAGCATTTGATATTCCAGCCTGAAAACTTTCCTCCTTTTGTTCTTCAAAAGATTACACCGCAAGAAAAAAAGGCATAGCCTTTCAAAATCCTTATCATGTCAATCAACTGACTAGAAAGAACCACACGGGAACCAGTTAAAAAACAACAGCAACCAGTTGGAACAACAGCAGCTCATCTCTATTATATCAACAAGGGAGCCTAAAAGAATAGAAAAAATTCATCTGTCTCTCCAAACACGTTCCAATGAGAGAGAGACGCCATTACTAAAGATGGGGAAACTTTCAACTCAAAATGGAATATCAAGAGTCTTAAATCAGTCGGATTCACTCTAATAAATAAGATCAAGCTGGAGGTAAAACTTGTCACCATTGTAATTCACCATTAATCAATCTATACATAAGCAAAGGGACATAAGGTGTGAGTAGAGAGACCTGCTTGTGGGCGTTCATCTGTCAGATGACAATTTCTTGAGAGTAAATCCAGTTTTTCTACTTTGATAGAGATACAAAGTACTGAGTGAGAGAGAGAGGAAAAATGTTTTTCTTACTTCTTTCTTCCCTTTGCTGATGAACTTTAATGTGTATGTATGTGTGTGTGTGTAGATGTATAAGAGAATGGTATGTAGAAAAATACATGGTAATTTAAGTTGTTCATCTAAATGATTCTTTTGTGTCGGTATCAAATGAGAATATCAAGTCCGAACTTTTACGAGGCTTCTCCGTGACAATTGACTGTAAATACATGTTATAGGATCAAGGCTCGGCTCGGTTCTCCTTGACTTTTTCACTCTTCCATGAAATTCGATAGGCTTACTTTATTCCGTTCCTTGGGCTTTTTAACGACTATACCTAATCCATTGGATCATCAGTACAGAGAGAAAAAAATATAGGCTTGGCTCTATCATATTTGATGTTCGCTAAAATACCGCGCTGGCTTCATTCTCTCAAAAGTTATCTTACAATATTTTTATGCTGAGCTTTTGCATTATTTTAAATTCACCAAAGGAAGTTTTTTCATAAATCTATTAGTTGTGGAATTTAGCCTTGAAATTAAATTTGAAGTATTTTTTTCAGATCCTTTTGTAGTTTTGTTAGGTGATGGATATTTTCAAATTTTTTCAATTAGGGTGTACTCACATAGAGCCTTTTCCGTCCGTAAACCTAAGTTTTTTTACGGTACGGAAGAAACCACTCACATAGAAACCGTTTGTTACCATTGAAAGGGATAAGCATTACGAGATAGGTTTCTTCCGTTTTACGGAAGAAAAATTTTACGGACGGATTCTATGTGAGCACACCCTTAGACTATTTCCATTCTAGATGTACACATTTTTTTAAAAAACTTCCTAATAATACAAAAGTATTGTAAAGGAATTACTAAAATATCATCCTGAATGTAAAAAGAAGACTAGCCCTGAAAATTTTCTCAATGGGGATTGAAATGTAAATTTGAAAGGGAAAATATTTGTTGAGGTGGAAAAGATGAAGGGAGAGAAGTAAAAAAAAAAGAAATGAAGACAGACTTTCAAGGAAGGAATTAAGTAATAAAAATATGCGTCAAAGAGTCCTTGTAGACGTCGCTATATGTTAACTAACAAAGAGCTTCCCATCCATGAAGGGGGGTTACAGGTCAATAAAAAGTGAATCCTAGGGTTAAAACATGAATATTTTCAAGGAATAAATGGGGAACCCCTGGAAGGGTTACAACTTGCTCAAGAGAGTCAGAACAGACAAATATACAGATAAAATTGTCTCGTCATTTCTAAAAACTTTTCTCATTTTATATTCCCTCCACTTCTCCTGCTCTTTCTCTATAATCCACACTGGACTTCCACCACTCCTATATGTAAAACATGAACTATCATTGAGTAAAATTTCTACTGCCCCCTAAAATGACATTTACTTTTGGAGTACACACGCTATGCCATAAGACGAGATAATATGAAGCTTTTTTGACAACGTTCTATTTCACATGCCTACATAATATGAGAATACCATCAAAATGACAGAATCCTAGTATAATCTGTCGTCCTGTAAAACTTTTTTTTCACTTTATCTTTTTCCTTCCACTTGAAGTATAAATGTCAATTGGAAAGACGGGTGGTAAATTGTTGAAAAAAATACATGCGTAAGTGCTACATGTCACGTCATATAGTCCAAACAATGTCCCAATCCTTTTTCCCCTTTCTCTCTATCTACTAGCTCAAGAAAATTCTTACTTAAATATAGTACCATATTTTTTTCTTCCCTCTCTCTCTCTCCACAGCCCCCAATAATCATGTATGGAGAAAATAGAGGGGAAGACGTGGAAAAGGGTTATTTTTGTTTACATCTGTGGGTTCCTTATTTCCTTACATTTCTACTATGTATTTATACATAGCTATGTGTAATAATAGTATAGTACTATTTTTGTGGGTAAAAGTGCCGGCCTTTGGTTTACACATTTTAAGTGTAATATATGAGCTCCCAACCATAAAATCTTAAATTGAAGCAATAGTTCCTCTCTGTCATATTACAAACCTCCAGTAGGGTAAATAGAGAAAAGGCCATGCCTAATAGTACCATTATATATTTTTTTCAAAACTTTTTTTTTCATTTCTTCCCTTACACTTACACACACAAAAGTTTTCAACAAAATATATATATAGCATAATTCCCTTGACTTTTTCCCCATGCATTCAACGTGTGCCATCATCATTGAAAAGGTTGTAACATTTTGGTAAAAAAAATTATACAACATTATTGGACTTATAGAACCTTCCAGTTATTTTTAGTTTATTTTCCTAACTCACTTCATATATGACCACTCATAAATCAAAGGAATTATTATTATTTGTAATATTTGGGGAAAACTAGCAAATATCACCCAATAAAATTTTATGTATTTTTATTTACTATATATGAATCTGGACATGAAATCCTACTGTAGGAAAAATAATTTCCAAGCATTTTTAAGCAGCGTATTTTAAGCGAACATTTAATACAATTTTTTTTACTAACCTGATAGTCAGTCCGACTAAAAATTGAAGGAATCTTTGAAAAAGGGCCAGGAGTAGCTAAACTATAAGCTTGAGTCATTTGTCATCAAAGGTATGAAAAATAGTTCTAGAATAAAAAAAAACATGGGGGAAAAGTTATACATTAAAGCTCTGGTAACTTGATGTGTGTTCGACTTGTGAAAACAATTTAGCCCATAAAATTTATTTTTTTAGCAGCCGAGATATACTTTCAATCAGCAACATTAGACACCATAAAAAAATAAACAAGGAAAGGGGATTTTTTTAAAAAGTGAAAATTCTTTACCTCTAAGTATTTTCTTATCCTTTCGTCAATGATCGTTCCATCTCTCCCTTGAGGTAATAATCCAGTTTTTTTCAACCCCTTCATGACATTGACTTGTCATCATCTCTCTCTCTCTTCCTCCAAAATGTCTTCTTCCTCTTCCATGTACTATAGATACACTGATAACACTAATTTTTTCCCTAGCCTGTCACACATCCTGAGATTTCAATCAACAGATTAGAAATTTCCTTCTCTGGAACGTTATAATTTTTTTGGGTAGGGAGAACCAAGGGCAGAGTAACCGTTCAGAAAACTCAAGAGCATCTAACTGATGAGGATGGGGTAGGCAGGGGTAAAAGGGCAAAATTTGAGAGTGACGAATTTCGGTTACCTTTTTTCTTCTCACTCTCCTATCTATTTAGCATGCCATTCGCAAAAATGGAAATGCTATAATAGCTAAGCGTCATGTCGTTATTTTTTTTCTTCCCTTCCAACGTATAAATGAACTTTAGAAAAAGGGACAGATGTGCTTTTCAAAGTCTATTGTTCATCTTGTCCCGGATGGGATAATGTGATAGGCTCCTAGTTGGAATTGGCAATTTGACCAAAAGTCCCTTCTCCTTCGTCGCTGCGTCCCTACATCCTATTATATATATGGCGTATCAAAATAGCACTCTCTAATTCTTTCAGTACAGCTCTCTCTCTCTCTCGTCTTTATTACCCAAAACTTTTCCTACACTTAAATACACACCTTTGCCCTTGCCAAAATAATGAAATGTGTGTCACATAAGGGTGCAAAAATTACACACACACAAACTCCCTTCATTATACATCAATGGATGAATATAGTCTCAAGGGTAAATTTTGCCCTACTTCATTCAATTTCTGGGTTAGTCACCACCATTTTTCAACCGCTATATACAATTACAAAATCCACTCCAAAACCTAACGACAAAATGAAATGTAACGCTCAAAATTTCCTCTCCCTCCTCTTCCTAACCAATCCTCGTCAACCTTCCATGCTAATTTCTAAGAATCCCTATTAATTGCTCACACTCTAAAAATCTTGCCCTAACAAAGTCACAATGCTAATTTCCTATCCCTATGAATAAGAAATCCTCCAAAATAACATTTCTCACCCATTTAAAAGCATAGCAATTCTGATCATATTTTTAAAAATTCTTATATAATGAAACTATACATGAAAAGCTACAGGGCTATATAGTTTGTACTAATGTCGGAGAATCATAATGGAAAAAACTTCTATGGTTGTACCCTATAGAGAAAGACTATCTCTAGATCTAACGTTATAGCCTAGATGAATGGCTAGAGATAGGAGTCCGATGTGTAGATCAGCTATATCCCTGTGTATAAGAAACGTATATGGGTAGGACTCTATCAAAAAGTGTATATATAAAGTTGAACAATGATTTTTGTGCAAGAAGAAAAAAAATGAATTCAGGTTTTACTACAAAGACCAGCCTATGTCCTTTCCTAGTAGACTTGTATGTGGAAAACTTATATGTACAATAATGGAGAAACCTGTCCTAGAGGGAATATGTTGATTTTTTTTGTAAGGGAATGAATCAGAGGGAAGATGTATGAAAAAGAGGCGTATGTATAAAAGGATAGGAATTGTAATGAAGAGGAATGGGAGAGATGGAGGGTAAGATAAAAATCAGTTGAATAAATAAATGAATAAGAGATTAGAGAGAGAGAGAGAAGGAAGGAAGGAAGGAAGGAAAAAGGAGAAATGTAATGGAGGAAGTGAAAGAGCAGTGTGTTTCTCTCTCTTTAAGGAAGGTGTTAGACGACGATGGATGTTCCACTATAGAATTCTCTTTTAGGTAAGGCACGAGAAAATTTGGAGGGATCCCTGCTACTACTACAACTACTGCTACGGCTACTCCTTAATGTATCAGTTGTGCTGAGTAATGAGTGATGGTGTATATGAAGAGTGGGATAATGTTACCTTATGACTTGTGAGTGTGTCAGTTCTGTTGTTCTTGATATGTAGAGAGATGTATGAGTGACATGACAGAAGAACCCAGGGAAATCAGCCATTTTGTCTCTTTGCCCAGCATCAGCATCCTTTTTTTCTCTCAGCATCTTTGGATAGCCAAGCTATATATATTATATATTGAAGGAACATATGGGGATGATAGAGTGTTGGGCTTGGTTAACTTCATGTATTTAACAGCATATGGAGATATATTTATGTGTGTGAGTGTACGTTGGAGTGGTGATTGGTGAAGCGAGAGAGAGCTATTCCCGTCTTTCTTCCCATCTTCAATACGCATGCATGGTGAAGAGAGCTATTTTGAAGAGAGGGGATTTCGATCTGGAGTGGATTGGAGAAAACACAGTTAAATGGCTGAGTAAGTCCCTCCCGAAAAAAGGAAATAAAATGTCCAGAGAGAGAGAGAGACCTTCCATGTATGTGTGTTCCCATGCTCTCCATCTTATCATTATTTTGAAGCCACTCCATTCTCCCTTATGTATCTTTTCTATTATGTGTTGGATGAATGCCTTTGTTTTCAAGATGAGCTCTTTTCTTTTATTGTCTTTATGCATGATTCTAATACTATTTTTGTTGGTACACATTGAGAATAGGATTTTTACAATATATGGAATTTCAGCTCTTTTGGTGTATATGTATGTGTGGTGTATATGTGTGTGATAAAGTACAATGACAAAACTGATTCAGAATTTTTGCTTCAATTCAGTGTATGGTAAAATATGAATTTAGCTAAGGATAAAAAGCAATGAGGTATTTTGAAAATTCATGAAACTTGTATGTTAATATTGTGTTTTTCATTGATGAGTTTGTTCTGGCTTTTGAGATAATGTTTTTTTTGATGTCGTTGATTAGTTTGAGGGAGAGGAGTAGAGTGAATGGAGAGAGTTAGCTCGTTGAAGCCTAACTTTTTTCAATCATTCTATTTTGCTATAGTTGTGTATGTATGAGTAAACGATATTTGTAAGGAAGTTCCTTGTATATGAATATTTTATTAATACGTAGCTTTATTTAACTTGTCAATTGTCAAATTTGGCAAGAATGAGCATGACCTTTTCCTTTTGTGTGAAATTCCCTACAATATTTCTATTTTTAATTGTTACATTTAAATTAATTTGTGATATGCAAGTTCTCAATGAATGCGGGTACATTTTTGGAGTATGTGTTTCATTAGGTATTTATTTGGTTGAGGTCTGTATTTAAATTATGAATTTAATGTAACCTCTTGAATAAGAGGCACTTCGTGAAAAAATTGAAAAACATCTGCTGTTATAATAATTTTGCTGATTGAGCATTATTGTCATGTTTAATTTTGTTGTAGTACAAGTAGTTTGTTGTCATTTTTCAAGTAGTGATCCAAATTTTGATATGCAACGGTTTGAATAAATGCTTAACTAATTTAGAAATTTTGAGAGATTCATTGTTTTTTTATTTGTCCGGGGTGAAAATTCACTTTGATGATGGCAAAAACCACCATTCTGTAAGTGATTGAAACATTAAATAAAACAAGCACAGTTTTTCATATTTTAGGGGCTCCCTACAGTTTTCTGACCGTGTCTCTATGTATTATCAGATGTATCAAAAGTAGGAGAATTTTTTGTTACTTAACAACATATAAATGGGCATGACTATTAATGCGGAGTTTTACAATAGATGACAAAAATCTATAGCTTTGGAGTAAAACAAATTTGAAAGTTTCCAAGCCAATTTACATTGCATTGTAGTAATTACATTAAAAGGTCACACATTATAACACACCAAATCATCCTAACAAATGCTGGAGAGACAATAAAGTTTATCCTTTTGAAATCTCAACCAAATTGGTAATAAAAATTACTTTCAGAACTACACGAAACGAAGCAAGTACCATATGATGCATATGGATTTAGGGAAAGTATGGTACTCTATTCACTCTATTACAAATGCCATACGAAGAGGTTTGAAGCGGGAACGGAACTTGTCCATAAGGGGCCGGCCTTCCCCATGAACCTGCTTTTTGTAGATGAATAAATGAATCTGTGGAATGGAATTGTAAGTCCTTCAGTAGCTTGATAGCCACGATAGAACAGATAGTCATTATATGACCATCTATTATTTTCTCCGTAGATACATTTCTCCACAGTTGAGTTGTAGAGGCGAGAAATCCCTTACTATGGGGGGGGGAGTGGGTGGTATTTTGTTTAGAACAGAGGCATAGGATACTTTTTCTGTTATTCTTGATAGAGTCAACGTAGTACTAGCAACGGCATTTGATGTAGGATACTAGGAAATTGGTAAATTACTCATCCTTTTCCTGTATTTTTATGAATTTACAATCAAATTAAATTCGTTACCTTTATGATGTCGCATATTTTACTCTTACGATTTTTTCCATACTAAAATGGTACAATGGTTATAAAATTATGTACAGAATTGATTTTGGTTTTACGTATATGTTTATGGGACAAGCTCGTGCAGCGTAGCGGCTATGAACTCGAATTTATTCGAGGGTCGTCTGAGTCGCACTCGCGGTCGAATCCCGGGGGTGGTTAGTAATTTGGCTCAAGGAAAGGTGGTTTTTACCACTGGGTTTTTCCCATGACCTTTCAGACCTGTGATATCACTCAGACCTATGATCACTCAAACATCTGATAACTCAGACCTATGATCACTCAGATCTATGACCACCCAGACCTATGATCACTCAGACCTATGACCACTCAGACACTTGATCACTCAGACCTATGATCACTCAGACCTTTGATCACTCAGACCTATGATCACTCAGACCTATGATCACTCAGACTTATGATCACAGTAATTATAAAATTACTAACCAAATAATTTGGAAAAAGGTGGGAATTCTCAAAAATTCTCAG